>CAUYPK010089158.1:0-18910 GCA_963574355.1 Loris lydekkerianus
TGAACAGCATCAATGTATAGAGTACAAAATTCTCCATCGATCAGTATATACCATGACACAGTAGAATAAATATTTATTGAGATATGGAGCTACAAAAACACATGACAGTAAAACGGACAAAACCTTTGAAACAACCTAATACTTACAGCCAGTGGAGTTTAAGGCTGATTTTATCTATTTCATCTCAAATATTCTTTCTTGCTCTCTTTCTTTTTTTTCTTTTCTGATGTAACTAACTAAAGACCTGATTCAGGAAGGTTTTATAGTCAAAAGAATCGATTTAATCCAATTGACTGATTAATACCAGTAAGTCCAAGATGTTACACAGTGGAAAGTCTGGCCTGGGCTCTCATATGCCTAAAAGGCAGAAAGCACTTGGTGGTGAATGAGCGAAGACAGGGGTAGAGCTCTCCACCAGCATTATTACACGGCATCATCCTAAAAAGGGCTGTTCTGCCCAGTGGATGCTGGCTCTGGGCCACCACGCCTGAGCCCGGCCATACAATCTGCCCTGCGCCATACAGTAAAACAGGAAGTATAAAGGGGACAGTCAGGGGATAGTTTTCAGAGGTCTCCATCTCTGTTACTGATGAGTTACAGACTTGAAAGTTGCACCCATGGAAGAGAAGGGGTGAGCTCAGTTTGGAAGTTTGGGACACAGGAGCCCAGAAGAGGCCCCAAGACCCTTTCCAGCAGGGTAGCATGTCACCTGGGACCTGGGGGCATCTGACTAAAGGGTGTGTTTGTGCTTATGAGAAAATGAACGGGCTTGTGCACATTTGGTGTGAAGGGAGTAGAGGGATGGGAAGAGGAGGAGGCGGCCGCGCTGATCTGGCCACCAGGCAGCGCTGGGGTTGCAGGAGGCCAGGCCCTATCTGCAGGAAGACAGGAGCCTTGCTGCACTCAAGGGCTGGTGGTTGATGAGAATTACTCTCCATGACTTGAAGGCATCAGTCCATTTTATAGATGAGCTGTGGGCTTAACGTGGGTGTGATCCAGAGTCGTTAACACACACTCCTTTGTCCCTCTCACTGGGGCACTGGGAATACCAGAAAGAATGGGATACCACCTGCCCCGGGGGAACACAGCCAGTGGGCGGCAGACTGGGCTCACCTTGCCTGCACAGTCCAGCTGGCGGCAGACTGGACTTGCCTTGCCTGCAAAATCCAACCTCCTGGAGCTCCTGCCTTCATGTGTGTGAAGTGAGTCTGTGAAGGATTGCACCCATGTGGGCTGTGAACGGTGATAACAGCAGCCCATGGGGGTACTTGGCAAGCATGGTGGGACACGGGAAGCAGGATATAATCCACCTGGAAAAAGGGCCACAATTTAGGCATAAAACGGTGTGTTATGAAAGCCCTGAAGATGGAGAGATGGATTCCTCTGTGTGTCAGAGGACAGGGGAGACCCAGAGGGCCTCAATTAAACAGATGGTGATGAACAGACCCTGGGAAGGCCGAGGATGTTGCCAAGTGAGAAGGGGAGATGTTACCTGAGATGTTCCCAAAGCACCAGCATCCCGAGAGGACTTGTTTAAAGATTTCTGGGCCCCCACTAGGGCTTCTGATTCAGGAGAGATTCACTGGACCCAGGAATGTGTATTTCCAGCATGTTTCCTGTCGGTGCAATGCTGATGTTGAGAACCAGGGTTTTAGGTGCAGGGTGGGTGGGCAGCTCTGCTGCAAGGACTTAACTCCACACAGCTGTCTTGGTGCCCCAGCTACCCTGTTACCCCGAAAATAAGACAGTGTCTTATATTAAGTTTTGCTCCCAAAGATGAGCTATGTCTTATTTTCAGGGGACATCTTATCGTTCCTGTAAGTAGGTCTTATTTTTGGAGGATGTCTTATTTTCAGGGAAACAGGGTAGATGGATGCACCTTCCCCGGGGGCCCACCATGCACCTGCCTGAAGCAGCCCGCACCAGGCACAGCTCACTGGAGGCTGCTTGGGCCTCATATCTGGGACAACAGTATTTCACAGCCAGGCGGGCGTGTGGGGTGGCCAGGCAGCGGCTGGCTAATTGCTGAGCCAGCTCTGTGCAGGGTCCCTGCTGTTGGCACAATGGATGCAAGCCAGGCTGCAAGAGAAGTGAGGTGCAAGCCCTGCCCTGGCAGCTGTAGAAGGTAGGAGGAATGTGGATGGAATTCCTAACCTTGGCAAAGGGGCTGACTGTGCTGATTATACTTCAAATTGGAACCACAGATCAGAGGTAATTCCATCACATCTTATCTCTGGGCTGCAGGGTCACACTGCTAAAACTGCCGGAAATTGCAAAGCTCAGAAGCCTGGGGACCGTGGGTGGTGAGGACTGGCTGCCAGGCGAGTGGCTCTGGAGAGAGGGCCGAGGACCTGCCACTCTCAAGGCCTGGTGGTCCCGACCCTGGACAAGGGCCTTTGCGCATATTATCTCGTTAAGTTTTCCCAGTGATCCCTGCAATACGTGCTAATATCCCCACTTTACTGATGGGGAAATAGCCAGAGAGAGCACATCTAACTTTCCCAGAACCATAGGCAGCAGATCTGAGTCTTTTTGAAAAATCTCAGTCAGACTATTCCTGAGGATAACTTGGTTGTGAAAGTTTTAACAACCTCCTATCCCTGGCTCTCTCCACCCCCCAGCTGAGTTAGTGGAGATTTATTTGGGGCCCAAGGTCATTTTTTATTTTCTGTGCAGAAAATGCACACCCCAGTGCCAGGAAAATTATTGGTATTCAATAAATATTTGATTCTAGAGAAATGTACATGTGCATATACCGATACAAGGTATTGAATAAGACGTGGTGGTCCCCACGCTCCCCGAGGCTCTTTGGTAGTGCTGTTGTGTAGGCCCATGTGCTGCAGGGTAATATACACTCCTGATTTAAATGGCTATACCTGTAGTCACTTTGGGGAGTTTTCTTTTTCTTTCTTTTCCTTTTCTACTGTTGCTTTTGTTTGTTTTGCAATACTTGAATTGTGTGTTTGAACAGTAAGGAGTTGTTCTTGACTTTGGATAACTAGAGTCAACATAGCCAGAAAGCTGCTCCCAGACCCCAGCCCATGAATGCCGTCTACTTAGGTCTGGCTCTGTGGACAGAACTTATGAGAAACAGAAAGGAAAACAAAATAATTCAGGCTACTTGGAACACAGAAACTGCAGTGCTGGGGAGTTCTGGAGGAAATCAACTCTAATCAGCCAAAATAGCCCTTTCACGCCCACATGAAAGTGTCATTAGCAGACTCCTGAGGGTTTCGTATGGAATAAAGGTTGACTGTGACTCACTTGTGGAGAAGCGTCCACAGTCGCCGACTTAGAACTTGGTCTCTGAGAGGGAGGCAGCTTCAGACACCTGCTGAATCCAGGTCTGGCCTGATGTGACCCCCGCCTCCTTACAGGCCTCTTCCTGTACCTCTTTCTCAGGGATCAGTGCAGACAGAGAGCACCCCTGTGACAGAGGAAGGGGTGAGGCCGTCAGGGAACTTCTGAGCTGAGATGGGCAGAAGCTCAAAGGGAGCCTGTGCGCAAAATGGCCTGGAGTAAGGCCTGACCTTCCAGATGGCAGGATGTAAACTTGAGCCAGCAATGGGCATAATTTGGAGGTTACAGTTTATGAAGGGAGACATATCTTCCCTTCATAAAGGGAACACTGAAGTCACAAGGCAATTTCTGCAGGTGGGACCAGCTGCCTGATTTGTGGAGTCCAGTGTGAAATGCCCACATGGGGCCCATGTTGATAGAGAAGGAAAAAGGTGCTGGTGGGGGTTTTGACATCATATGAGACATGGACTTGGTCTCTGCCACTTCCTGACACACAGTTTCCAAACCCTGAACAGTCCCTGAGTAGGGGCCAGAGGAGTCTTTGTGAATGCCTAAAAAGCCCCTTCCAGCCGTGGCTGAGCTTGTGTTAATGAGATGGTTCTTGAAGGATAGGGACTGGTTGCCAGGGTAACCACCCTTGCATTAGAGGCTTGGAAATCCCACTTCCAGCCTCTGGGGAGGAAAGAGGGCTAGAGAGCGAGTTCGGTGACTGCTGGCCAATGTTTAAATCAGCACGTCTGCATAATGGTGTATCCATAAAACTCTGACAATGGGGTTCACAGGGCTTCCTGGCTGGTGAGCAACACATCAAGGTGCTGGGAGGCTGGCACGTCTAGAGAGGGTGCAGAGGTTCTGTGATGCCCCTTCCAGGGGTAGGTAGAGCCACGCCAAGTGGGCCGTGGGCAGAGCCGCACCTCAGAGAGATGGGCCACGCTGAGTCCAGGCTCTGAAAAGAGTGAGACCTGACTACTGCCCTCTGCTGGGCAACATGACGCGGAGCAGTGTTGGAGGTTGGGGTTGCTGAGGTGCCACCTTCTCACCAGCACGCTTGCTTCCTGTTGGAGCTCCACGGCCTCTGCATTTCTGCAGCTGAAGCATCAGGACTTGGGATAGCCTGGCCCCTCCGGCCATATTTGAGATTATACTAATGAGGTAGAGGTCTAACTAAAGCCCCAGGTGGAAGGAGTGCCTTTCTTCTGAGTGACAGAGGCTGTTTGTTGGGTGGCTCTTTCATCCCCAACACCTGAGGGCAGAGCCAACCCAGGGAATAGTGACACTGATTGGAACCCAATGGCAGTTATGAGCAGCCAGGCCTCACCAGTGGGGCCAACGACTGGGACTCCCCAGTTCTATGTCTGCTCAAGTTTGTCCCAGAACCAAACAGGTTGCATGAGAGTGAGCCAACAACGTGCTTCCCAGGCAGCATATGATTCCTAGAACAAAACCACTGCCACCACCATCGAGAAACAAACACTGTTAGAGCTGGGGAATTGATCTAATACAGAGTCTACAAACTAGAGCCTCTGAGGTTAGGCCTGCAGACATGTTCGGTGTGGTCCACATAGTAGACTGAAGAAGAACTGATACAGTGACAGCCTTTAAAAATTTAGAATTTACATACAGTAATCCTACATTCCTATTTCTCTTAAAAAAAAAAAAAAATCAGCAGATTGGGCAGCACCTGTGGCTCAAGGAGTAGGGCGCTGGCCCCATATGCTGGAGGTGGTGGGTTCAAACCCCGTCCCAGCCAAAAACTACAAAAACAAAAACAAAAACAAAAAAACAAAAAACAAAAACAAAAAACCCCCAGCAGATTTGGCCACGAGGTGGCTCATGCCTATGATCCCAGCACTCTGGGAGGCCATGGTGGGTTAATTCCTTGAGCTCAGGAGTTGGAGACCAGCCTGAGGGTGCAGAGGTTTAGTAAAGACCCTGTCTTTACTAAAAATAAAAAAAATAGTGAGTGTGGTGGTGGGCACCTGTAGTCCCAGCTACTGAGGAGGCTGAGGCAGGAGGATTGCTCAAGCCCAACAGTTTGAAGTTGCTGTGAGCTATGACACCACAGCACTCTACTGAGGGTGACAGAGAGAGACTCTGTCTGAAAAAAAACCCCAACATGTCAGTGGATCTGAAGGTGTAGGCTCATTTCATTGTGAGGACCGTGGATGGCAGAGATGAGGCTCGTCTGACATCATGCTGGCTGTCACAGCCTGGGACCGGAACCTGCGTGCTGCTGCCTCCTGGTAGAGAGCTCCCCATCTTACCTGTCATCACCGTGCAGCCTCCTGTCTCCTGGCTTCCTGCCGAATGAGGTGTCAATGAAAATAATTGCTTTTTAAATTGGGAACCTTATTCTTTCAAACGTATCACAACCAATTTTTCTTGATGGTGTTTGACTATCAGTTCAAGACATTTCTTATATGTGGATGAGAATGGTGATTAAGAAAATAAAATTACCTTAAATATAAATAATTACCTAGGTACAAAGACAACAGAAATGTGTATCATGGAAGGCTGGGGAAATATTGGTTCCAAACGAAAGAAATGTTTTGTTTTGTTTTTGTCATTTGAAGCCCCACTGTAGCACAACTTTATATCTAGTTGAAGCTGTGCTACTGAACTATTATCTGACCTCAAACAATACCAATACTTTCGCATTACACCTTCACCCTCTGCAAAACAGACTTTAAAATATCCACTCCTGCTTTATTATACTGGTAAATTAGGCTGTGTGTGTAAATGCTTTCAACTTCTGGGAAGAGAATCAGTATATACGTTGGTGTTATTGATATTATGAATAGGAACATGAACTGAAATGTTATTTATTCTGAAAATCT
Organism: Loris lydekkerianus; assembly: GCA_963574355.1. Classification (NCBI taxonomy): domain Eukaryota; kingdom Metazoa; phylum Chordata; class Mammalia; order Primates; family Lorisidae; genus Loris; species Loris lydekkerianus. Next base: position 6,138 of record CAUYPK010089158.1, read on the forward strand.
CAGGTTATTATTCCCTTGGCAATTGAATGCCCCTTTTAACTAAATCCATCTTTTTTTTTTTTTTAATGAGGCAAGGAAAGCAGGAAATGACGGCCTTTCATGCAAATGTTTCAATATCTGTAATGCTTGGCAATCTTAATGCCCTCGTCGCTTTGAACAGTTCTAGTCATAAGGTAACAGAGTGACTGACTTTTTGTCTTCTGTTGCAAATAATTTGAAAAAGAAAAAGGAACGCAGCCTGAGTGGGTGGCTATTACAATAGAAAGAAGATTAGGTTGTCTTCTGAGATGTCAAACATTTGCTGTTCTTGTTTTCTTTCCCTCTTTTCTTTGCTGACACCTACGTGAAATGTGTCCAGGGAGAGTTTCTATTCACTGCCACAGATTTGAATGTGCTTTTTCTTCTTTAGGGTAAAAATTCTGTGAGATCTTGTGAAGCATGTGCCTTGTTCTTCCTCTTCCCAGCTGGCTGGAGGGTCCACACCTGCTGGTCAGGTGGCCCTCTGCAGTGCTGCTCCTCACCTCCTCCCCGCCCTCCTCACTCCATGGCCTCCCCTCATTTCGCTGAGGAGATGGAGCTGAGGGGAAGGAGTCGTCCCCATTTCTGCAGCATCCTGCAATGTCACATCTGCATTCCCTGTGGTGTCAGGGGTGCTCGGGCTGCTGCTCCCTGTTCAATGCCACCCCATCCCCCAATGCAGTGATCCCAAATCCTCTGGTTTTGGTGGATTTAACCCGGCCAATGTCCTTTCACTCCAGCATTGACGATTGCCTCCCTTTTCACAGATGTACCCAAATGACCCCCAGACCCTGGCTTTTTTGGCCTCCATTTAGTTTCTGTAATTCCCAGAAAAACCTTTCCTGTATTTCCTTCCTTCCTTCCTTCCTTCCTTCCTTTCCTTTTTTTTTTTTTTTTGTAGTTTTTGGTGGGGGCTGGGTTTGGACCTGCCACCTCTAGCATGTGGGGCCGGCACCCTACTCCTTTGAGCCACAGGTGCTGCCCTTTGTATTTCCTTTCTTAACTCTTTTTCTCCGTTGAATCCACTGCACTTTTCTTTGTTCCCATCACATTATTATTGAGGACAGCAGTGAACTCTGTCTGCCAGGAGACCACCAGGATGGCCCAACTGTGGAAAGGAGAGCTTTGTTGGCAATACCAGTCTGCAGGCCAGGAAGTCGGTCTCTGCTGTGGACTACTTTTGGTAGAGGGGAAAGGTAGGCTGGGTCTTTGCTATATACCCTGTTTCCCCGAAAATAAGACAGTGTCTTATATTAAGGTTTGCTCCCAAAGATGCACTTATTTTCAGGGGACATCTTATCTTTCCTGTAAGTATGTCTTATTTTTGGAGGATGTCTTATTTTCAGGAAAACAGGGTAGTACAGTCATATATGAATTCAGCAGGTTGGGAGAAGAATCTGTACATGTTTAGGATGGGAGAAGAGCATGTGTGCAATGAATAAACATGTATGTCCCGTACATCCATGATCATGTTGGGGTGGGGTTTAACATTAAATTGGATCTTTCCATTATGAGCTGAAATATAGGAACAAAACCAGTTTGTACATGGCCTCTATAAGGTGGCCGAGACTGGCATAGAATCTGAAGATGCTTGTCAGAAAAGAACATTGGTCAGGCCAGAATTCTGTTCACCCCCAGCCTCAGAGCTGCTCCTGATGGGGAGCTTCATAAGGGTCTGGCTTTTCTTGTAGTTACAGGAATTTAGAGCATTGCTACGTCAGCTGAATAAGCCCTGACCCCCTGACCCCTTGCTAAGTAAATTCTGTTTCCTTAACCTTAGAGTCTGTGTCAGTTGATGACAGGTGTCTATTTTTGTCTCTAGCATCACAACTCTGTGAGCCCAAGCTTTGTTTCTAGTGTTTCATGGTCACCCTGGTGGCTAACTTTCCTCACTGGCTCTGGCCACTTCCTTCCTGCCTTTCTGACAGCTCACTCTCCACCTCCTGGCTGGCTCCTCCTGCTCCAGTGTTAAATGCAGGGCAAGTCGACTGTGTCAGGCCCGTTTCTCAGTTCTCTTTTTCATATTCAGTCATTCTCCTGCAATCCCATCTTTCTTTCCCTGGTGGCTTCCAAGTTTTCCCTCCACTGCTGAGTTCCACCCTGAACTCCACATTTATATATTCCATCTTTTCACCTGGTGTCTACCAGGCCTGCTGGGGTTCAGGACATGCTCCCAAAACATCGTACCTGGGCACATCATTTAAGCTGAAGGAATTTGAAAAGGTAGTAGAGACAGAACAGTCCTTCTCACCTTCCCCTGTCCTTCTGTGAAGAGGTCTTACAACCTAGGAAGGACCCTCTGACCTTGCCCTGCAGCAGCTCTGGCATGAGAGGGGCCGCCGTGCCCATGGAGCACAGGCCCATCCTTATCTCTGAAGATGCAGGTATTCAGAGAAGAGTCTGAACAAACAGGACTCGCTAAGCACCGTCCCCCCCCAAGTTTATCATTAGCTCAGACTTTTTGATCTATTCAGACTTTTTAATCTATTCTGACTATTTACTTCTTTAAACTTAGCAGAAAAAATACACGGGTTCATCTGTTGCTCTGAGTCTTCGTTTACGAAGGCTCCATGTCACACAAGACTCGTATGCAGTCTGTGTGCAATTCTCTCCTCTTGTTAGAGGGGCCTCAGCCCTGAGCCCAGGATGGGCAGGCTAAGGAGCTTCTCCTCCCCCATGGTCCCCCCTTTCCTCATGTCCACATCTGAGCTCCTGGTTTCCCCGCCTGGCTGCACTTGCCTGGAGTCCATGCCCGCAGCAGCTGGTGTCTGTCTGCCTATTTGCCCTACTCAGTCTCCACTTCAGGACCTGCAAGATGGTCCAAGGCCTGACAATTTCTCATCTTTTCCACCAGCACCTACCTCCTGTTGAGCCCTTTTCCTCTCTTGCCTGCACGTCCCACTGGTCTCCTCTCTCAGGCCAACCAGCCACACCAAAGTAGCGTTGAACACTGCTGCATCTGGGGCTGTGTCTCCAGGGCTCAGAGCAATAGCTCCTGCTGCCACCCCTGAAGCCCTGGCTCCGGCCTCCTCTGTGCACCCTCCTGTTGAAGGACACTGCTTTGTGAGACTCACCACTTACTTGCTCCTGGCACCTGCCCTGGGTCTTTACAGCTAATGCTTTCTCTGCCTGGAGCTCTCTTCCTGACCTGCCTTCCTTCTTCCCACCCCACTCCAGTGCCACATCCTCAGAGTCAACTTGTCTGACTCTGTGTGACAGCCCCTCCACCTCTCTCCATCCTAACACTGCTCAGCACTCCTGCCTGGCACCTGCACCTCCCTGACTGTCATTACTCGCTACTTTATGGGGCAGCAGCTCTGTCTTGTCATCAGCTGTGCCCCAATACCTTGTTCTGAGATGCAGGAAGCACTCAGTAGTTAAGTGAATGGCTATTTCTGGGTGCCCTGTGCTTAATTCACCAAAAATATGGATGAATTCAAAAAAATTTTGGAGTCATATGAGGGCACAAACGATTAGGTGACATTGTTTGAACTTGTTAAGTAAAGTCCAAGTTGTGGTTGAGACCTTCACGCAGGATGTGTGCCCTGTACGTTGTGCCCATTAGGCGAGAGCTCACCAATCTCCTGCCCATCCTCTTCCCACTTGAATTTAATTGAGTTTTGCTCTTGTGTGGGCGTGTGGTTGTTCATCTGCTGGTTTCTTATCAGTGTTGAGTACATTGGATACCTGCTTTTTCACTCTTCTGATACTTTACTAAGGAGAATGTTCTTCAGCTCCATCCAGGTTAATATAAAAGATGTAAGGTCTCCAACTGTTTTACAGCTCAATAGTACTCCATGTTTAATAAACAGATTCCAGTTTATTAATATAAATAATATGTTTATTTTTATAATGGCACTGAGTTTGTGTTTTCAGGTGGGTTGGGAAATAAGGAGGCAGGTAATTCCAGGGGAAGTAGAAAGGATGTCTAGCTGGAGAGGATAGCAGTGACCACACGGGCTGGCAGGTAAGCCATTGCCTTTCAAATCCTTGAGCCAACCATGGTTGGTTTGGCTCAGAGATAGAAAGTGGCTGAAGATTCCTAAAGGTGGGTGACAACTGGCAGGCATGAGGCACAGGAAGTCCTCAGAGACATGAACTGTGTCCAGCTCTAATACTTGGGCAGGGTTCCAAGACAGAGCAAGGCAGTGCCTCCTTGCAGAAGCTCCTGGGAACCTGGATGGGGAATTAGTGCAGGGCCGTTGGCAGGTGCTGAGTATACATGAAGGGGAGGAGTCACCAGGACCAGTTAGGGAATATGACAGAAGACCAGTTGTCACAGTGGGGAAGGCACAGCCCATAGTCCTGGTAACTCAATGCTGAATCTCAGAGTATGAGGCCAGCCATTCCTCCACCCACTTGTCTACTTTAGGATGAGTCCTGAAGAATCACCCAATCTCAGGAGGATTTCAAGGGCTTTGGTTTTGTGAGGGGAAGGTTTCAGAGGGCCAGTGGCCAGGCGTGGCTTAGAATTGTATGGTTTTGTGGAAAGTCCTTGTGAATAAGGACATGTGTAAAAATGAGGCATGGACAGTGAAAACACCTCTCTCCCATGGAGGAGAGAGCAGTGTGGATTCAGAAGCTCTGAGCTCAAGTCCTGGTCCATCCTGCACCTCCTGGGTGACACTGCGTGTGGTCATTGGGCTTCTTTGAGCCAATTTTCTCATCCGTGAGACGGAGATGATAATGCCTGAACGTCCTCCGTCTCAGGGTGGCGTTTCTGCTGCTCTGTGAAATAGTGGGTGTTGGTTGCCAATACCTTTTATGAAAAACAAGTTCAATCATTAAGGTCTGCAATAGACACAGGCTTCTCAGAAACTGTGTTCAGTGGACACGCTTTTTGAATTTCCATAAGGGGATTCATGCATGGCCGTTCTCAAACATTTTTAACCACAAAGCTCCCCCTCCTTGGTTGTCCTGCCACATTTACTACCGCCTCCTGGGAGAACATTTTAAGGAATGTAGTTTGGGCAATGCAGACACAGAGTGACAAAGGGACAGACTCACTAAATGTGCGCGGGGTGCCTGCACCTTTTCCTTCAAACCCAAACAGTGGCGTGTTCATATTGCTGATGTTGCGAAGGCACATGTGGTGTGCTTGTTTCCAAGGGCGATGTGAAGCCAGTTGGCAGGCAGCGCTAAATGAAATAAAAAATAAGTCCTCAATAAAAAGATGTGTGCAGACCGTGATGTTATCTGGGCCTTAGGGTGTAGTGTGCTGCTCGAGGGCTGACCTTTGAAATATGAATGACCATTCCTCTGGGAGCCTAGGGCAACCCCACCAGGTAGTCACTGGTACAGATAGAGCTCACACTTCCTGGAATGCATCGTGGACCTTGAATATGAGAAAAGGAATCTGAGACTCAAAGTAGGTCTAAGTTTCTATATTCTTAAACAAATATTAAAACAAATAACTGTAGATCTGTAATCTTAGCACTTTGAGAGGCCATGGCAGAGAGGATCACTCGAGGGCAGGAATTTGATACCAGCTCGGACAACATAGCAGGATCTTGTCTCTACAAAAATTAATAACAACAGCAACAACAAAAAACCAGCTGGGTGTGGTGGTGCGCACCTGTCATCCCAGCTACTCAAGAGGCTGAGGCAGGAGCATTGCATGAGCCTAGGAGTTCAAACCTAGGTGACAGAACAAGACCCTATCACTAAAAAGAAAACAAGTAAGTAAATAAATAAATAAATAAACAAAATGAATTGCTGTACAAAGTGATTTTATCCTAGATATCAAAGGCATTGACTTAGGAGAGGCGTTAGAGCTTATGGCACCCCCTTTCTCTTATGGGAAGTGGGATTTGGGGGGCAGCCATCCCTTATTGCACGTCAGCTCCAGAATTTATTAGCTGTGAAACCCTGGATGAATTCAATAATGCCTTTGAGTCTTAGTTCCTTTATCTGTGAAATGGGGGAAGATTCCATTAATCTTCTTTGGATTAATTTCATTAATCTGTCTTTGGCTCCGTTTATGTATGTCTTAAAGCCAAGAAAAAGATTTAGGCTCAAGAATAGGGTCTGTGCGACCAGCACTTTGGGGCCAGACAGCATTTGCTGTGGAGGCTGCTTTGGGCACCACGGACCCCAGGATCCAGCCGCCCCCAGACCCCAGGAGCATCCCCTTGACAGTTAGGACAACCTGAAATGTCTCCAGACATTGTCAGTGGCCTCTGTTGGGACCAAAACAGCCTCTGGCTGAGAATCACTGCTCGCTGTAAATATTGGGGACAAAGTACTTATCAGAACTATTTAAAAACAAGGTTCATGGAGAAAGATGATTCAGAAGAATACAAGGACCAATGTTTCTACCATCCTCCTCCTCTCTGGTTTTATGGTGAACTTGGCTTGACATTTTGTCCCTATAGACTAAGGAGTAAAGCGAACAGTGGCAACACAATTTATATAAAAGGTGCAGACATGGGAGAAAGGGCCTAAATCAAACCCATCTACAGATGTGAATAAATGCGGGAGATAGGATGCAATAGACACACTCGTCCTTGCTTCTGCAACACCACAGATTTCCTTAATAAGGGTACTAGATTGTTGTAAGCACAGCAAAAGGAACAGAATGTCCTTGACTAGACAGCATGTGACCACAGCTGGCTCCTGAGCAAGAGAATGGCTTCTCCCTCCCTGACACCACAAGTATCTTCCTTAGCAGAGGCTTCTTTCTCACACCCATCAGGGTCAAAGAATAAAACCACTCAAAAAAAGCTGGTGTAGAAGCTTATTTCTGATAGTATTGTGCCCTGGCCTGCAGGGCTAGTTCAGCAGGGACCTAGGATATGGAGGGAGAGAGTTTGAAGGAGGGAACAAGAGACACGAAGAACGGGGAGCAAGACAGGATTCTGATCAAACTCCTACTTTATTTTTCAACAGCCATATAAATACAGGCAGAGGGGAATAGGCCTGCGGGTGAGTTTAGGGTGGGGGTTTTCTGAAAACAGGTGTGATATTTTTAGTGTCTGGAACCAAGTTCCTGGAGCCAAGGGTAACAATGCCCTACTCGCCCTTAAATGCTTTCCAGCTGTGACTATTCCTGTTAAACCGGCTGTGAATATTCCTGATAAGCTGTGAATATTCCTGATAAACTTATTCTTAGGTTTTCGGCTCCCGGCAGCCTGGATTCTCCACAAAAGTCTTCCACTAGCTTCCCTCATTTCACTAATTTTCTGCTCTTGAAGCCAGGTTCCCTCCTGCATTCCTACAGCCCCCACATGCTAGGTGATTCAGTGACCAGGAAGACACAATTCTGGTCTCACAGGCGCTTAGAACCTGGCGGGCAGGTGGAAGCAGGAGGGAGGGAAAGAGCGGAGCGGAGCGGCAAACATTTTTAAAAGTTTATCAGTGCAGTGTGATCAAGACTGAAGCTCCTTTACCGAGAGGCAGATGGCAATGTGCTGCCATCCTCAAGTTTGATGGCCTCTTTGACTCCTCTCTGGGACCACTAGTCGGGATGTAGGATTGAGTGCAACTCCACTGGTTCCTCTGCATACCATGTGCCAGGTCCTGATGCCTGGCTATTTTTAGAGATGGAGTTTTGTTCTTGCTCAGGCTGGTCTTGAACTCCTGAGTTTAGGTGAAGGATCTTTGCTTTTTATGTTCATCTATTTTAACTTACTCATTTTCTAGATCTTGGACTCAGAAAGAGATTATTAAAGTCATGCAGCCACTAGGTGCTTGAATCAAGACTATACAAGGTTTGTCATGTGATAGAAAATTTGACATCAGTGCAGTAAATATATTTCTCCTCTTTAATTCTTTAGTTTTATGTAAGTATAGATGTATATAAATGGGAGGACCGTCCTGGGGTCTTAGGTGGCAGTTGTCTTTAGTTTGTAGCTAGGGGAAGTGGTGAATTTTGTCAACAAGCAAGGCTAATTCCAGTCTTTAAAGAAGAATAAAAATTAGTGATTAGGAAAGAAATGACACCAGAAAGAAACCATGAAATTAGAAGTAGGGTCAAAGAATGTTCAGATAAAACTATTTGACATGCCATAACCTCCTTTAAGGGCTAATGAATACAGGCAGTCTCTGAATTACAAACATCCCACTTACATATAACTCACACTTATGGAGACTGTTATAGGTAATAAGTAAATGTACCTATTCCAACTTACATACAAATTCAACTTAAGAATAAACCTACAGAACCTATCTCATTTATAACCCGAGACTGCCTGATATTGCAATAATACTTTATGGGGGGCAATGCTTGATAATACTTGTATTTAAATAGGACTTAGTACTTTATCCAGAGCTTTTCTACTTAATATGGTACATAAGATATTGATTTAGAAAATTAGTTTTCGTATATTTGGATTTCAGGATTGAAGTTTAAAAAAAGATTAAAGTCACTGACATGGAATAGCCAAACGCATCCCCCACATGCACTGTTAGTGGTTTAAACAACAGAAACAAAACACTGCTATCTACAATCATTAATGTTTATGAGGAGGGATATTTTAATATTTCAATGTAGGAAACACGTGAGCACAGAATAAAGGGTATTAAGAGGGAACATTTAGTTTTGTGAAAAACTGTCATTTTCCTAGTTTTATTTCAGATGATTAGCATCCTCCCTGGAGTCTCTGGGGATGAGAGGTTGCTCACCCCCTACCCTGAGAGGAGTGTATTGCAGTAACCTGGTGAGCTTTTCTCTGAAACACAGGTCCCTTCCTCCCTGAAGGTCCTACTGTGTGTGTTTTCCTTTTACATCTACTTATATTCTATAAAGACCCATGATTATTATGAACTACTGTTCATGGGAATACACATAGGAATGTGTCATTTTTCCCAAGCAGTGTGTTGTAGGAAAAAACAAAACCCCAAAATGAATCTACTGATCATCTTACCCAGGAGTTATGGACAAATGTCCATTCCAACAGGAATGTGATTTCATACCCATAGAGTTCACCCCATGCATCCATTCAATGTTCTGAACAAAAGCAGAGCGGCAATGGAAATCCTTAGTGCAAATTCCATCTGATGCCCACAATCTTTTTCTCTATCTTCAGGTCTTGATAGAATCACAAACACACACCCTGCACAGTCAAGCTAAATTGTTTTACCTCTGGATACTGATTTTGTGCCAGAAACTGTGCCAGGTGCTGCATATGGGCTGCTCCTTTAAGAACTTGGAGCTGTTCTGACCATCTTCCTTTCCCTGATGAAGACAGCAAAGCTCTGGTGGTCTCAATGCTTATGTCACACAGCTAATAGCCACTGAAAGATGTTCTTAGCCTGTGATGTTTGTAACCCAGGGACCAAGTTAATATCTCATCCTCTTTTGTTTGTGTGAGCTTTAAGTCCTCCTTTTAAAATAACATTTTCCCTCCTTTCCCCTCCCCCTCTCCACCCCATCTCTATAATCAATGCAGAGCACCTGGGTGGCAAACAGGGCCAGAAAGCAGCATATCATAAAGCAGTAGACCAAGGCTGTAGGCTCTGGAGTGACCTTGGGCAATTTCCATCTCTGTGCCCTCATTTCCTGGCTATAAAATGAGCATCATAATAGCACCTGCTTCACAGGGTTTTTGTGAAACAAAGCAAATATAAACAATTAGCCCAGTTCATGTGAGCAGCTTTAGTATTAGCTCTTAGCATTATCCTTAGTTTGCATGTTTTACAGAATATAGATCTATAAATCTATCTCAATTTATTACATGTAGTTTCCCAGAAGACCTGAGAGCCTGTCTCTTACACTTGCCTGGGAGATAAGGTGGCAACCTGGCCTGGGCTTACATGTTCCTCCCACAGTGGGGTTCATTAGTTTACAAGACTGTGTAGCCCCTTTCTTTGTGGATATTCTTTACATATAGTAAAGAATTTCTAGCACATATTCTGCCCTAGAGGCTTAAGGTAAATCATCAATACAGAATTCCCATTAACCTCCAGGTCTTGGAATGGATAAAGATTATTTACCCTTAATTACCTGCTAAATTCTGGGACTTACATGAGAAAGTGAACTGATTTTACCAGCCTTTTTTACACATATTCTGTTCCCTGAAACTTCTGGGAACATGTGCTATTGCTTTTGCCCTTCCATTTTCCTCATTACACAGTGATTTGGTAGCCAAGAAAACACTCCAGTGGTGTGACAGGGCTGAATGATTTTATTGTTTTTCTTGGGCTTGGGTCTTAACAAAGCTGCAGAGTACAAAGGCAAGAAAGAGAGGTGAGCTTGGTGTGATGGGGAAAGTCTTGACATTGTCTATCAGCAGCTGGCCAGCACTGCTGAAGAGTGGAAGCCCCTCAGTCCTTTATTGAAGGAATGGCTGGAATAATGACGCATTCAGGAAAGTGTTCCAGTTCAATGAAGCGTAAGTGGGGCTGTATGCCATGTTTTTCTTAGCATGTTATGTTTGCTGGTTAAAATTGGTGAATGTGTGGCTAAAGGCAGTCAGAAGTGAAAAGCATGTACATAAGTTAGCATGTATATTCATTTTCTTATATAAATCTTAATAGCTTTATTTCTAACTAAAATAACACATGTTTATGTAAATACATAAAATAATACATGTTTGTGCAAATTAGGTATTATAGAAAATATATCTCCACTTATCTAAATCATTTTCATTGGTTGACCTTTCAGTAGCATGGAAGTTCTTTCCTACCTTTGTTGTTTCTTTCTCTACAACCTCCAAGATATTAAATAGATATGGGCTTGTAGAGGTACTTTAGCACATGAATAGGGAGGAAAATTTCACTCAAAGAATAACTGGTTATCCCTGTGGGAGACTGTATCAAATTTGTGGAAATTGTGGACATTGGAGCAAGGCAGAAATTCTCCCCTAAATAATTCTGTGACTGGGCAAATTATTTAACTCATTGAGCTCATTTTGACCCATGGGAAAAACGAGGAAAATGGTATCTACTTTACAGAGCTGATGTGAAGACTAAATGGAATGTGAAGATTCTTTGAAGCACTTGCAAAATGCCTGGCATATAGTGGAGTCCGGCTACTTAAAACAGCTGGGTAAAGACGTGGTTGCCCAACATCCACCAGTCTTATTCTTCTTCTGTTCCTCTGAACCAGTAATCATAACCAGTGACATTTAAAGAGTTCTTAGCTCTTTCTTTGTGCATTAGAAATTCTAATGCATAACACTCTACAAACCATATAGGAATCCTTTAGATAAAATGAAAGGGCCTGCAGAAGAGAAAAGTCAATTTGAAAATAATTTTTAGTGGTACCCTGATTCACAATTTGCATATGACATTTATTCTGTATCAGCTATAACATTTCAGAATTCTTTTCTTAGCTTTTAATCCACATCTCCCTTAGTTGTTCCATTGGTTAGAAATTAATTTAAATCAAAGCTAAATAGCTGGAAAAGGCAGAAAATAGGACCTGAGGATTAATATTCATTGGCAACAAGTTTGGGTTTGGTTTAAACTTGGAAGACACTGTGGCAGAAGAAATTCTTAGATTATATGTCATTAACAATAACTATTTGAATGGATAAATAAGTAAATGAAGTTTCTCAGAGCTTGTGCTAGTTGCAATTAAGATATTTTCTAAATCTGAGAATCAAAGAATCTCTAAGTTGCAGGTTTTTATATTTTAAAACATTAGTTTAAATAACTAGAAAATACACAAGAGATGAGGAAAGGACACATGATTTCTTTTTTTTTTTTTTTTTTTTTTAATCTAGAGTTGGCGTCCAAAAACTGCAGCCTGCGGGCCACATGAAGCTGTGCGAATTGTATTTGTTCCCGTTTTGTTTTTTACTTCAAAATAAGATATGTGCAGTGTGCATAGAAATTTGTTCATAGTTGTTTGCTTTTTTTTTTTTTTTTAAGCTATAGTTCGGCCCTCCAATGGTCTGAAAGACAGTGAATTGGCCCCCTGTTGAAAAAGTTTGAGGACGCCTGATCTAGAGGGTAGGGGTGATGTTTTTCTCCTTGCACCTGACAAAGCCACAGGAAGGAAAAGAAATATGCTCTCAGCAGGGCAAATTGGCTTTACTTTTCTCTGCCAATGCACATTAATAGTTTACAAAGGAACTCTGATTTTTCCAGTGCTATACATTTGCACAGCAGGGCTCATGTTTTGCTCTCAAGTGGTAATGGTGCGCACACCAATGTTAATAAGATAAAGCTGGAACTGACATGGTGCTCCATGGGACTTCATTCCTGAGATCTTGGCAGTTACCTTTAGGGCCCTTAACCTGTTACTAGGGAGACACAGAGAAACGCTGCATTCAGAACTTATAAAAGGGTGTTTACATATGAAAAAATGGCCTTTGAATTTATCTTAAGAGGTATCTAAATTTAGCTCTGCCTGTGAGTTTTAAACCTTTCTTTTACTTGAACAATTTAGAGTAGTAAGGTTTGTTGCTACTTGCAACCAAAGTTTTATCTGTGTTTTGGGCCCTGGATGAGGCTCTGGATATTCCATGGAAAGTAGCCATTGGTGTCTATCTCCATGAGTGGATGGTCCAGAGAACTACATGCATTAATTGCAAAAATACATTAGTGAATATATATCTAAAAGAGATGCTCTAAAACTCATATGCAATCCCATGAGATTTATATTGATTCAAAGAGAACAGTAGAAAAGGTATCCCTGAAAAATGACACAAGCTAAATTCTGGAGGACTACGAGGTGAAAGACCCCCGAAGGGAGACCCTCACTCAAATCTCGGGACGGCGCGGCGCCCAAGGACTCACGAGAGACCACACTTGATGCAAGAACACACGAGGCTTTATTCAGGGAAAGCCAGAGCTCTGGGGCCGACACG
>CAUYPK010089162.1:0-14258 GCA_963574355.1 Loris lydekkerianus
TTCTTGCAAAACAAACCACCCCACAGAAATAAATTGAAAAAATTAAAAAAAAAAAAAAAAAAAAAAAAAAAAAAAAAAAAAAAAGAAAGAGAGAGAAAAGAAGAAAAAGAAAAGAAAAAAAAAGAAATCAGTATGTCATCATTTCCACCATATTCTAAGGTCAAAGTAGTCACAAAGAGTGCTATATTTAAGGAGATAAAGAAATAGACCCCACCTTTTGATAAAGAGTGGCAGGTTGTGCAGAAGGGTAAAGGAATAAGTAATATTGTTATGGCCATCTGTCTTTGTCTACTTATGTTGCTATAATAAAATACCTGAGATTGGGTAACTTATAAATAATAGAAATTTATTTATCACATTCCTAGAGTCTGAGAAGTCCAAGATCAAGTCCACCAGCAGATTCAGTATCTGGTGAAGGATTACTCTGCTTCCAAGATGGCACCTTATTGCTGTACCCTCCAGAGGAGACAAGCTCTGTGTCCTTACATTATAGAGGAAATGGAAGGGCAAAAGGGTTTAGCTAGTTCTCTCCCAACCTTCCATAAAGGCTTACATGCCATGACCTAATCACTTCCCACAGGCCCCCCATCTTCAAATGTCATCACCCTGATGATTAGGTGTCAAAATATAAATTTTCAAGGGATATGTACATTAAATCTATACTTTGAAAAATTACCCTTTTCTATAATTTATGATAGCTGTGTAATATATTTAAGCAGCCATAAGGTGTTTGGGAAGTAGATTTGCATTGATGTGCAATTTAAATTATTATTAAATAAAAAATCTCCTCCTACCCAAATATTTGACTTTAAAATGCTAAAGTAGTATTAATTAAAAATCCTGAGCAAAAAACTTCTAATGCCAGTATTTTTAAAGACACATATTAAGTTATTACAGGAGAGTTACTATAGTTTTAAAACTCAAAATTGTTGACATCTAAATCATGTTTCTTCTAAAACTCACAATTTCGATGTATTCCTTACTTATGTATTTCTCTTCTTGTTTAATATAGCTTCAAAGATCTCAGTTAAGACTTCCATTTATTCTTGTACTGATGTTAGAAATCTGCCCAAATTAACCCCAACAGGAGAAAGAAGCCTAAGCACAGGTCATCTAATTTTCTATACTATTTATATGCAGCATATTATGTGATTTGATTTTTTTCCAGTGATTTATAATCCAGTGGAGAACTCAACTCTTTATTAACTGAGAACTATCCACATAGTAGAAGGTTAAATAATTGTGATTCCTGAGAAATGAGGGTTATATATGTTCAACTGTGATGTTGTAAATGTGTTCATATTTATGATGTTTTAGTTTAGTGCATCAACTTTGCATTATGATTGTATAATAAATCATTTATTTCTCTTTGCACTCTAATTATGACATAGTATATATATTAATGAGATTGTTACTTTATATTTAAAATCAGTCTCTATTTTATTTTAGTAGTCCAAAGTAGAAGTTATAATTTTGTTGTAATCTGAATTAGTATGAGTTTATTATCTTAACATTATAATAGTATTCATGTAAGAAAATGTATTACCATAATGCAGATATAGACACTCTGGTTTTATTACCTGAGGTTGAGCAGGCACTTTATTTATAATTATGTTTAATACAACATTCAAATTTAAAATAAGCCAGATTTCCTTAGGAAGCTACTGAAATGTCTTTTCAGAAAAGAAAACTTAGGGCAGTGCCTGTGGCTCAGTGGGTAGGGCGCCAGCCCCATATACAGAGGGTGGTGGGTTCCAACCCCCCCCCCCCCAGCCAAACTGCAACAAGAAAAATAGCAGGGCATTGTGGCAGGCAACTGTAGTTCCAAATACTCGGGAGGCTGAGGCAAGAGAATCACCTAAGCCCAGGAGTTGGAGGTTGCTGTGAGCTGTGATGGCACAGAACCCTACCAAGGGTGACAAAGTGAGACTGTCTCTAAAGAAAAAAAGAAAGAATCCTGCTTGCCTTACTCTAGAACAGGCCACAGGAGTCTTGCTGTGCTAACTTACCATTGCTATGACCCTCTGAAGACATAACCCTGTGATGACAGTACTGTCACTTCAAAGTGTACTCATGTTTTCTGTGTGCCGACATTAATGGACATTACCAAAACCAAATCAATAATTTTACTGCACTACTTGAAAACCAAGCTCTCCACAAGGGCAATACCATAACAGTAAAATAAATCTATGGTGATGCAATTGAACTCTTCTTTTCACACATATCACTCTACAAAAAGTTAAACAAAATAAATCATTCTAATTAGATATCAATTATTTCTGCCTCAATAGTTTAAAAAATAAGCCTTAAGGCAACTTAAATTTTCTAAACATTCAGAATAATCAAGTTGAAATGATTCAATGATATTTTAGCACAATTAAGTAAAATTTCAGGATATATTTCTTCTTATTAGTCTACGAAAAATACCCTCTTGGCATCCTAGTGCCCAGCTCTAGTTGGTCTAATTGGTCTCTACTACTAATTTCCACTAAAAGGAATCATGGCTCCTTGAAGAAATGGCTGAGTCCAGGGGTAAAACAGAAAATAAATATAAGATGAGCCTACAACATCTTGTTAGGCCATAAAATAAGGAAATGCTAAAAAATAATATAAAAATACTAATAAGTAGGTATGTTACACTCAGGTGATGCTTGAAGGTGTCCTCCCAGTCAAATCAGGGACAATTTGAACATAAAATAATTATGTACTTTAATGAATTATTTAAAAATCCTAAAATATTGGAATGCAGTAATTCATACCAATTATAAATAGATAAGTAGATTAATAAGGGAGAAGGGAGCACTCCAGTTTATATAAGAATGCCAAATGCCAACTTGTAAATGAGGAAGAAGTAGGGGAACTGGAAAAATCAGCATCTCGTACTTATCATAGTGAAGGCTGAGTTAGGCGAGGATTATAAATGGATAAAACATCTGGGGAGAAATTCTGATGAGGAGCAGATTATTTGTATGGTCTTAAAGTGTCCTTCCATACATAGATTGTTATTCATTACAAGGGTAAAAAACGGCAATAATACAGTAGATGTCAGGCAATATGTTAACTGTGTGATGGAAATGAGGAGTATCTATACATCATGTTTCTTCAGACGCAATATCCTGAGAAGACCACAGTATCAAGTATGTAATGTGCTGAGCACACGAGCCTAACAAGAATCTAATCACAAGTTACATCAGATAAATACCAAATGAGGAACAAACTTCTTTAAAAATAAAAGAGATGAGAAATTGTATTCTTTTAAAATGTCTAAGGCATAAAAGGTAAAGGTTGTGGAAATGTTTTGGATTTTAAAAAGTTATAGGAACATCACAACAGAATGCATTACTAAATTCTAGAGGAAAGGGAAAATGTATTGGCTCAGGTGACAAAATTGAAATGGTATGGATGGTAGATTTGATAAAGGTATTTTATCAATATTAATTACAGATGTTGTTAAACGAAGTATGGTTGTGCAACGTCCGCTGAAGTATTAAAAAGTGAAGGACCATAATATGTGAAACCTACCAAGAAAATAGTTCAGAATAAATGTACGTGTGCACAAGCAGAAAGCAGAGAGACACAAAATGAGCCAGTGAGGAAGCAAACGAGGCAAAATATAATAGGAAGCGAGTCTAGGAAAAGAGTTAAGTGTAAAGATGCCATCTGAATTATATTCATTCTTAGACCTTTTATGAAATTTTGAAATTATTTCCAAATAAAAAAGTTAAAAAATAAAAAAAGCAGCCCTGCTCAAGCAGCATAATCAAGAAGAAACAGATTGTTTCCCACCGGCAAACTTACTCCAGTATGTAATGGAGTACACCTACAGCCATTATGCAGCAAACTAGGAATTATTGTGTGCCCACATTTCAGGTGAATTTGATTCCGATTAATGTAGTAGACAGTCTTGGTAGTTAACTAAACTGCCTTGAAATCAAAGGCAACGTAGTACAGGTCATGGGATTGGGTTAACTGTAAAAAGCCTCATTCTTAAGTCCCTAGGTGATACCTGACACACTCAAGCACTAACTTTGTAGGCTTGAGTACAGAAGATAAGCAAAAAGTCACACAGTGGTTCCTTTGCATTTGGCCCAGTAGCCAAGTTTAAAAGGACAAACAGGCTGTACTGCATAGAAGGTGAAATGCTTAAATGTCAGAGCAGCATTGTTAGGGCCTATCAGTATGCTCAGCAACTATTATGTGTTCCAAAAAACAGAGAGTACATTTCACGAAGGGAAATGAGAATAAAAGACTGTATCCTGTTTTACCATTCCCAGAAGACTCAGAAAAAATCTTTTAACAATTTAAATGTTGTTGACTTTATTGACCTGGGCATTGTGTCTGTCTCAAAACGAAGGGAAAATATACAAAGTGTTTACATATTTCTCATCTAGGGGCACAACAGGAAAGCCAGTCAGCATTAGCTTCATTTTCAAAGGTAATGTCTCCCTTCTAAGAAATTTCAGTACATCTTTAGGTGTTATAAATCCTGACCGATTCTTTTGCCTTATGTGCTCCCAAATATAGGCTTTTATGAAAAGCTAGGGAAAGATTATTTCCTGTAAAAAAGCATATGTCAAACAAAACTGTTTTTGGTTTTGGTTATATGTGTGTGTTCCCTGAAAAGATAATGTTTGTTTTCTCTCTTACCTTTTAAAAATGTATTTCCTTTACAAAGGAAATTATTCATAAAGTAAGTTGATTATTTATTACACAATGGTGAATAATTCTTTGTTGTTGTTGTTTTCAATAAATTGAGAATCTTTAGATGAGATTGTATTGGCTCAGGTGCCAAAATTGAAATTGTATGGATGGTAGATTTGATAAAGGTCTTTTATCAATATTAATTACAGAAGTTGTTAAAGTATGGTTGTGCAACATCTGCTGAAGTATTAAAAAGTAAAAGACCATGATATGTGAAGTTGTTCAAACTCAGATGGAAGTAACAAGAAGTTTTAAATGACTGAGAGCTGAAATTGTCATAAAAGAAAAGAAATGAAGAATGTTAACACTCAGAAACGTGTTCATATTGGTATTTTTGTTTGCTTGGATCATGGGACTCGGTACTACACACAATTTCACATACCACTTAGTAAGTTCTGAAGTACCGCCAGACCCTAGGTTAAGAATGAAATAGGTTCTATAGGTTTGTTCTTATGTTGAATTTGTATGTAAGTTGGAACAGATACGTTTACCTATTATCTATAATAGCCTCCATTCATAAATGCCAGCCAATCAGATATTTGTAACTCAGGGACTACCTGTACTCTTCTCACTTTATAAAGTTCTTTGTTCAAGACAGTGAAGTGTCTTCATCCGGATTCTTTTTGAATTTTTGAGAAGATGGCAGGTTGATTAATTCAATGAAGCAGAGATGGAATGGAGCTGAAAGAAAAGTCAAATCCTTAAATTTCAATCCTCTTTCATTTAATTATATGTTTTAATAACATATTTTTCCTGATGGCAAGTCACATTCGTTCTGTAGCATTGTTTTCTTATATTTAACAATTGTGAAACATAAGTAATTAAACTGTTGAAAGACATTAAAGTATTATTTGAGTTTTATTTGAAAAAGCAAATCGGAAAGCATATAATTTTGAGGCAAAAGTTCCATATTCATAGTTAAGTTTCTTTGAACAAGTTACCTTGCTGCAAGAAGTCCTAGCTTCCTACTTCCTACTTCATAAAATGGAGATAATACATGTACAAGTAATTAAGATCATAAAAATGATCTGGCAAATAGTGGTAACTGATATTATTTATTGGTGTTTTCATTATGATTATACATGTATTATGATCATATTTTTTTTTACCTCCCATGAGTCATGGTGATGTGTTTGCTCATGCCACTCGAAATGTCCTTTCAAGACTCCTTGTTCCTCATTGCATCCTGATTGTTCCGAGGTGCAATCAGAGAGACTCAAATACCTTTGGGAAATATAAATTTACAAGTTTGGTTCTTCTTCCTTGGATATGAAGTTCCTTCAAGGTAAAAATGATGTCTATGCTAGCTTCGAGCCTTAGAACAGTGCCTTACCTGCACCCAACTCAAAACTTACTAACAAATGCTGAGGCCTATTGTAAGCCTCCAACCTGTGCAATTTCATTCTTACATAAATGTTGTCTCATCCTGATGAGATAGGAATTATTACAGCATGATCTTAATTTTACCAAGATCTTGAGAAAGCCAAGGCATCAAGAAGTTAAAAACTTGATGCAGGTCACATCATAAGTGGAGCTGCTGATCTGACCCCGAGCTATTTTTCCAGAGAACTTGCACCCTTATCCATTTTGTCATGTTTCCACTTAGGGAATGTCCAATATACACAAAAACACTTTGACATGCTCCTATCCTTCTTAGGCAAAGGACATACCAAGGATACATGTTGCAGCCAACAAACCATGTGAAACTAGCTGGAGCTTATGTTTATACCTTGTTCTAAGCAGAAGACAAAAGGGTGCTCTTCTCATTAGATTAGAAGAGAGTAATCCTTCATCTTAAATGAGAAAATAGGCTTGGGGGTGCAGCCACTTATCTGAGATCATTCACCCAATTCAAGTTAACCATCAGCTAGTCCAGAGATTCTCACATTTTAATATGCATCAGAATTACACAGAGAACTTGTTAAAGATATTTAAACACACTTCTTTTTTTCTTATTGTTGAAGAATCATTGAGGGTATAGACCCACTTCTAAAGTCTCTTATTTTGTTTATCTGGAGTATTTGCATTCCTAGTAAGTTCCCAGATGACACTGGTAATGCTGGTCTGGAGACACATGGTGAAGCATTGTCCAAGCCCAAAGCTCAACCTCTAGCACTCTGCTGTGTGCCTTCATAGTCTCTTGATCATCATCTAAAGTCACACAATGTTTTACTGGTTTTTTTATGCATCACAGATACCTGATTATGATTTCCATTTATAAATTTAAGAAATGGCATTTCAGCATAATCTACAACTACACAACTGAGTCATTTTCAATGTGTCCACCAACATTTATAGAACGATTCAGATACCAAGGAGACAAATTCTCCCTGACTTAAAGGAGAATAAAGTGTAACAGGGAAATACAAGTATGTTTGCTTGAATTTCTCTATTTTGTTTGAGAAAATACATAAAACTGCCCTATGAATATATGGATTGTAAGTTATATGTATGAGTATTATTCTAAGTAAAAACCAATGTGACACTAATGGCAGAATAATAATTTTAAGCTATAAATTATTTCTCTGCCCCCACACAGTTTCCCCTCTCCCTTTCCCCCATCCAAGTAGATAGGCAGGTCTACTCTCAATCTACTGCTCAGAAGAGAGATAGGGGCGTAATGAAAAATAAATTTACTAATCTCACTGTTCTGCTTTCCTAAAGCCTAATCCCTTGAGACAATGCAAAGTGCCTCCAAGGGAAAAGTCATGATGAAATTAGGGATAACTTTTTCCCAAAACGTAAAAAAATGTTTTCTCAATGTAGGAAGGTGAAGCATCAAGAGAAGATTGTGAGGGCAGAGATCTGTGGGCTGTGGACAGAAGCACTCTGAGTGCTATTCTGGGGCATATTTCTTTGGAGACAGAAAGGAAATGCTGCATAGAACACTTAAGAAGACAGGCCACAGACAGCCTCTTACATAGATTGCCACACTCTTGGGCAGCTTAGCAGGACCAGAAAGATCTGCACACAGTAAATCATTGTGGAAAGTGTTAGGGAGTCTGAGCCAATCTGACAGAGGCAATGCATGAGAAGTAAATAGTAATCCGTGAGTGAATGAGAAGGGGCCATCACTCCACAAGTGATGCTCTGATCAGGTGTACTCAACTCCAATATCTTGGACTATCTGGCCCTATTCAATTTTAAAACATCCCATGCAAGATGATGGGGGATCCTAGAGAGACAGAGAAGAATTATCCACATTTCTAGAAATTAATTTGCACCGTTATATTTGTGGATGGAGAATTGTGTTCAGTAATTACCTACAACAGGAAAGCCCTGACCCTACATACTTAGTGAGGAGTCCTGAATGGTATTTATCATCTCAGGGGGGAAAACAGAGGTTTTAGGAATTGCAGGAAATATTACAAGGAGGCAATGCATGAAAAATGGTTTAGTTCTTAGAGGAACTCCTCCTACTTGGATTGCTTTATGCAAATCAGTTATAGCTTTTCTTCTGCAGGGCACAAGTCTTCTACTTTACATGAACATTGAAGTCTTAGAAAATTTAGACATTTACCTAAAATTGTAAGTGGTAATATTTTAAATAGTTTCTTTTTGATGGTGTTATTTTACTATTCTTCTCCGTTTTCTTGTATTCCTTTTAAAGACAATACCAGAATGTACTGTCTACACTAAGAGAATTATACATGCATTTTATAAATCAAATTTATAAAATCATAGGAAGTTTTTAATATTCCTCTTAGTAAGGGCAGCGATCCAAATTCTTTATTCAGGTACACAGAAAGTCTCGTACAATATAATATTGTCCATTTAATTATTCAATTTTTATTTTTTTAATTTAATTTAATTTTTTTAAATTTAATTTTTTTATTGTTAAATCATAGCTGTGTACATTAGTGCGATCAAGGGGTACAATGTGCTGGTTTCATATACAATCTGAAATATTCTCATAAAACTGTTCAATGTCGCCTTCATGGCATGAAAGGCTATGAAATAAAGCTTAACCAAGAGGGAGTTGGAGGAATATTTGTTCATCACAAAATGCCCTTAGTATTTATTTGTCTTTGTGGGGGCATAAAACGTCTTCCTCTGATTTTTCAGCTAATTACTCCTGCTCCTTGCTGACTAGAAGACTGCAAATACATCTACTGCTGGGACTCCCTGACATCCAGGTAGACATCTTGGGAACACTGATGAAACTGATAACAGGCCATTTTATAGGGCCCTAAAAGCTACTCGAGAAATGAACAAGGTCCATTAGACTTTCTGTCATGCATATGATAGGAAAAAATATACCACCATAAGATCCACTCAATTGTCCCAGTGTGACAGCAGTAGCTATTGTGTGTGAGAGGTTTTTGGAAGGTGGCTCCACCTTGGTGTTTATGCTCTGCTGGCTAGTGGGAGTTTCAGGTACAGCTCCGTAACAGAGGAGGCTTTGTGATAGGCTATCAGTGACAAACAAGAGCGACAACGTGCTGCCCAGTGATTTGACAAGGAGGAGAAACTCAACAAAAGGAGAATGACCCGCTTCAGTTTCTCATTTCAGTCTAACATTTACTTCCTCACACAAAGCTCAGCTCCGTGTGTTGGTGTCCAAATCACATTCAGACCTCATACAGAGTGGTGGGAGTCAAGCTGAGATATTTTTAAGTGGATTTCTTTTCTTTCTACCCTGCTTTGAACCGCTTTTAAGCCTACAGATGTTTGGCAGAGCTGTCTAAACTAAGACATTGAAAAAGAGAAAAATGCAAAGATATGTTCCCCGATTAATGATTAATTTTTACATATATGCAATGTGTGTGTGTGTGTGCACATGCACCTGTGTTAAATATGTTCCACAGGCCCAATCTTTGCCATATATTTAAATTAGAACCTAATAGGTTGAATTCCCTATTTCTTATTTTAAAAAAAGACTGCTCTTTTATCAAAAGCTACATAAACACTCAAGTCAATAAATATTTGTCATAAATATTTGCTACTCAGAATTGCGAGTCGTAGGTTGAGAGAGACATATGTTAAGAAGACGAGCACACAATATGGGAGCTTGCCCTCTAATAAGAAAACTGAGACATGTAACCGAATTATTGTAAGAGCTAATAGATTGTTGCCAATGCCACATTTCCTATGAAGGCATTTCCAAAATTTTCCTGCATTTCTTAACTCACCAATTGTATTTTCATACCTTCTCACTTATGTGGCATGATGTCATCTTTTGCCTGTGGGGAAAAAAAAAGATGAAAAAAACTCACTTCACCCATCATTATATAGAAGTTTAAAAAACATATTAAAATGAGTCAGAGAAGTGGCGTAGGTGCCTAGCAAAATGGAACTTAAAGGAAGCCTCTGGAACACAGAGCCAGTCCTCAGCTTTGAAGGCAAAGAACTTTGGTAGTATACAAACATATGATTTCCCTGATCTTGCCCATCAATTATTCACACTTTGACTTAATTTATATGCTTACTCAAAAGGGAAAATAAAAAACTAACATGTTTTAGTCACATTCCTTATGCAAGTAATGTACCACCATTTTAGACAGTGTGCCTCATTTAATCCACAACCCTCTGTGGTAAGTATCATGATCTTCATGCAAATGAGGACGCTGAAACTCAGTAAGGTCTCACAGCCAGATAGAATTCAAACTCACATCAGTCCAGTATATCATTCCTTATAGAGCACACTGCACTCTTTGGATTTTACATAGCATAGAAAAGGGATCAGGAACAATGGTAGATCCTCACTAATTCCAAGTATTTCACACCTTTATTAACACTGTTCAAGAATTAAAAAGCAGTTCTTTGCCTTAAGAATCCTATATAAAACCTTGCATTCACTGCCAAATTTCATGTAAAAACAGAATTTATAGACTTTTTTACAGTATGAGCAGAAAGTACACAGAATTCCCAATACCAATCACCCAACCCTACTACACACAATTTCCCCTATTATTAACTATTTGCATTAATGTGGCTCATTTGTTAAAACTGATAAACTAATATCAATACAGTATTATTAATGATACTCCATAGTTTACATTAGGGTTCACCCTTTGATACTTAGACTTGACAAATGTGTGATATAAGTATCCACAATTAAATTTCATGCCAGTTTTGCTGTCTTAAAAATCCCTGCACTTCACCTACTCATATCTCCATTTTGCACTCCACCTACTCACATTCCTCTACAATTTTGCCTTTTCTAAAATATTACACAATTGTAACAGTTGTAACTATACAGTATGCCAAATTTTTGGATTGGCTGCTTCCACCTAGCAATGTGCATTTAAGGTTTTTTCATTTCTTTTCGTGGCTTGAAAATAAAAATATTTTAACACAATACATCAGACTCTGTAATGACTTCTAAGGATTCAAAGATTAATAGGACACAATTCCTACCCTCAGGGATCTTATTTCCTAGCATTAGAAGAAAGGTACATATCTTAGTCCATTTTGTGTTGCTATAATACCACTGAGTAGGTAATTCATAGAGAAAAGAAATTTCTTATAGTTTCAGAGGATGAGAGGTCCAAGATCGAGGGGTTGGAAGCCTGTGAGGGCCTTCATGCTGTGTCATAACATGGTCAAAGGCATAACATGGCAAGGGAGCAAGAACATGCATGTCAATTCAGGTCCTCTCCTCTTCTCATAAAGCCACTGCTTTATGGGGACATAAAGGGGACAGCACACTGATGACCTTATATAATCCTAATTACCTCCCCAAGGCCCCACCTCCAATCAACATATGAAGTGTGGGGACACATGCTCTTGCCCTCTTCGCATGTGATGATGCCCTCCACCATGTTATCGTGCAGCACAAAGGTCCTATCCAGATGTCAGGACCATTCTCTTGCACTTCTGAGCCTCTGGAACTAAAATGTTGACAACAACAAGAAACCCCTAAGCTTCAGACAGTTTCAGAACTCCAGCACAACTCAACCCAAATAAGTTATGGCCTGAAGATATGGCCATTTTCCTGCAAGCTCCACTTCTGGCAGAAGTTGCACCTTTTGGAATTTTCCTTTTATACCTTCCCCACTGACTGGGAGCTAAACTTCACCTTTTATACCTTCCCCACTGACTGGGAGCTGAACTTCAATTCTGAAAAACCTTTAAGGGAAAACAGGATGGTAAAAATGGACACAAAACAGGCTGGCCTGGTGGCTCACGCCTGTAACCAGGGAGGCTGAGGCAGATGGATTGCTTGAATTCACAAGATCAAGACCAGCATGAGCAAGAGTTGAGACCCTGTCTCTAAAAAAAACATAGCCAAGGAGCTGCCCAGTGACCGCAATGGGTGCCCAGACCTCCCTAAGACTTGCGCCACAACTGCCATGGGCATCCGCCTGGACCTCAGTAAGAGCTGCATTGCGACCCACAACCCATGCCCGCCCGGCCTCCACACACCCTGACCAGGAACTGTGGAAGCCACACAACCCCGCGTCTTCCCTTCTGTATCCTTCCCTGCCACACAGGTCCGCTCATCTGGCAGCTGTATGCCCTCCAGAGCCCTCCCTACCTCTATGGGGAGATCTTCTCCTGGCCAGAGACTGCTGGAGCCTTGGGCTCTCTGTGCCAAAGTCACTGGGTGCCAGACACTCCCAAAACCATGCACACCACCTCCCACCCTATTGCTGGATCTGGGTGTGTCACACTCCGGAGCTGCTTCCACAACCAGAACTCGCTGGCTAGGGCATGCCCAGAGGAACTACACAGGGTCACTCCCCAAAAAGATCCAGCAACAATAGAGTGATATTGGAGTCAAATATTGGGGTCAAATATTGGAGAGACACCTCCCCAACTCAGTGTACGGCCACAGGCAACAGTGAAAAACAATCATGAGGTGAAATCAACAGGAAAACTCTGGCAATATGAATAATCAGAGTATATAAACTCCGCCAAGAATCAATGGGGCAGACACAGCACAAGATCCCATGCACAAACAAATAGCTCAGATGTCAGAAATTGAATTCAGAATCTGGATAGCAAAAGAGATCTAATTAGAATTCTAAGCAGTAACCCAAAAGATAACTCAAGATCTCAACGAATTCAAAGACCAAATGACCAAAGATTTTGACACATTGAGACAAGAAATTGCAGCCCTGAAAGATCTGAGAAACACAGTAGAATCCCTCAGTAACAGAATGGAGCAAGCAGAAGAAAGGATTTCTGACATTGAAGGCAAAGCTTGTGAATGCTCCCAAACTCTCAAAGAGGAAGAGAAATGGAGGGCAAAAATAGATCACTCTCTCAGAGAGGTTTAGGATAGTTCGAAGAAAACCAATATTCATCTTATAGGGATCCCCAAAAGCGACGAAGTGGCTTCACAAGACACAGAGTCTCTTCTCCATGAGATTATGAAGGAGAACTTTCCAGACATGCCAAGAGATTCTGAAATTCAGATAGCAGACAGTCTCAGAACTCTAGCACAACTCAACCCAAATAAGACATCCCCCAGACACATCATTATCAATTTCACTGAAGTTAATATAAATGAGAAAATTCTGAAAGCAGCCAGACGAAAGAAAACCATTACCTACAAGGGGAAGAATATCAGAATAACTGCAGATCTCTCTGCTGAAACCTTTCAAGCTGGAAGGAGATGGTCACTGACTTTTAACCTCCTAAAACAAAATAACTTTCAACCCGGGATCCTGTACTCAGCTAAAGTGAGTTTCATTTATGACAAAGAAATTAAATACTTCAATGACATTCTCATGTTGAAGAAATTTGCCATAACTAAACCAGCTCTCCAGGATATTCTCAGACCTATCCTCCATAAAGACCAGCGTAATCCTCCACCACAAAAGTAAACCCACCCAGAAATTTTGATCAAATGCCAACTTCCACAGTCACAAAAGGATTAAAAATGTCCACTGGACTCTCGAAAGGCTTATCAATATTCACAATTGATGAGAATGGTTTAAATCGTCCTCTAAAGAGGCACAGGTTGGCTGACTGGATTAAAAAACCTCAAGCCAGATATCTGGTGCATACAAGAATCGCATCGTACATCAAAAGACAAATTTAAGGTGAAGAGATGGTCATTTATACGCCAGGGAAATAGAAAGCAGAAAAAAGCAGGCATTGCAATCCTGTTCACAGATGCAATAGGCTTTAAACCAACCGAAATAAGAAAGGATAAGGATGGACACTTCATATTTGTTAAACATAATACTCAATATGATGAGATTTCAATAATTAATATTTATGCACCCAACCTGAATGCACCTCAATTTATAAGAGAAACTCTAACAGACATGAGCAACTTGATTTCTTCCAGTTCCATAGTAGTTGGAGATTTTAACACCTCTTTAGCAGTGCTGGATAGATCCTCCAAAAAGAAGCTAAGAAAAGAAATTTTAGATTTGACATT
The DNA here is from genome assembly GCA_963574355.1 of Loris lydekkerianus. Taxonomy (NCBI): domain Eukaryota; kingdom Metazoa; phylum Chordata; class Mammalia; order Primates; family Lorisidae; genus Loris; species Loris lydekkerianus. Next base: position 14,039 of record CAUYPK010089162.1, read on the forward strand.
AACCATTCAACATCTAGACTAAACAGACATCTACAGAACATTTCATCCCAACAAAACTGAATACACATTCTTCTCATCAGCCCACGGAACATACTCCAAAATTGACCACATCCTAGGCCACAAATCTAACCTTAGCAAATTTGAAAAAATAGAAATTATTCCTTGCACCTTCTCAGACCATCATGGAATAAAAGTTGAACTCAATAACAACAGGAACCTG
>CAUYPK010089164.1:0-35848 GCA_963574355.1 Loris lydekkerianus
CAACTATAAATCATCTCAGTTTTCAAATTAATACATTCTTTTTGGAAAGATGTTTGGATAACACTTAGAGATGTAAAAATAGATCTGCCATTCAATCCTATAATTCCTCTACTAGGTATATACCCAGAAGACCAAAAATCACATTATAACAAAGATATTTGGACTTGGATTTGTTAAGAGACGAAGGTATAAGTATGTGAACATGGCATAACTCCTCTAACACTTTGATAAGTCTTACTGTATGTTCAGGAGAGCTTTGTTTCAAATATAACTGCAATTTTCTCTTGATGTTAGTTCTCTTTAGTCTTTTACAAGTAAAAGACAACAAAGTCAACTGATATAAATACAGGATTTATTCCTTATCTCTGATATTGAAAAGCCAGTATTTGCAACAGTGCAGTGCTATTGTCTAGAGCATTGGAAATACAGCTATGGTTACATAAAGGGTAGGTGGGACTTCAGCAAGTTTACAGTCTGTAACAGAGAATAATAATGAGAACAATAGCCACAATATAAGCTGACATTTTGAATTCCAGGAAATATTAAACACATTACATATATTATATATTATCTCTTGAGAGGTCTTCATCAGTGTATCTATTTTATAGGCGAGAATACTACATTGTTGAAAATTATTAATCTCCAGCTGAAAAGCATAACCAGGAGCTTAAGTCTTTTCAAAATATCCCTCTAGAGAGTCAAGAGAATAAGCAGAATAGCCTCGTTTTCTGAGCTTTATATATATATATATATAAATATATTCTTATCTGGAAATTTCTTTAGTAAACCTCAATGACCGTTTAGTTTCTGCATCTGAAATCGTGAAGTCAGCTTGTCCAACCTCAAGATTTCTTTGTAATAACTGCATTCACACCAGAGAACAAGGTACCTCATAAAAACTGGAAACCTGGCTGTAAAAAAAAGGAGGTTGAAAATAGTCATGCATAAATGAGAGCTGAAAATATGTATGCCAAACAGTAGAAGAGACACAAAAAAAGATGAAGGTTTATTGGGGAAAGCTATAAATTAAAAGAATTAGTAAGGCAATCACAGTCCCCTGGAAACATATATTCACACCCTCTGGAGTGGGGATGGGATTTCATTGTGGTCAGTATTTGATAGATGATGTCCTCATTCTCATAATGCTCAAAATATTTTTAAGGTTAGGAGTATTAGAAACTTCTGTGCAGCTTCATAAAATCTGGCCTCACCCATAAGACTACTGGCCTTATTGGATACAAAGAAGCAGGCTTCACTTTTTTTTTCTTTGTAATTTTTGGCCAGGGCTGGGTTTGAACCCACCACCTTTGACTTATGGGGCCGGCGCCCCACTCCTTTGAACTACAGGCGGATTTTCTGAGCCAGCTGCTAAGCTCACATAAAGGAAAAGATAATGAGTCTCCAAGAGTCCAGATTTGTCTCACCTCTTCCCATGAGCTACGTGAACTTTCTTGAGCCAGTCTATAGAATAACAGACAGGTGCATGAAGGTCACTTCTATCGTCTTATGCTCATTTTAATCTCAATGTCACCTAATGACATGATCATTCTTTAATTATGATTATTGGTAAATTACCCAAAGAAACTTTGAGATTATGTCAATATTTTTTATTTCCCTCACAGAACTGATCAGAAGCTTTCTAAACACATCATTCTCTAGTGTTCTTTATTACCATGGCTCCTGATTCAGTTCATTTTCTTATTAATTTCCTCCAATATTTGTAATAATAAATGATCTCCCTTCCCTATCTCACTTTTTGCTCACAGTTATGTTTCAAACTATCAGTACTATTGTATTCTAAGATAAGAATGCAAATCCTTGAATTGCTTTACTAAAATTTGTCACCCCACCACCCACAATAAAAAGAGTTTAAAGAAAGCCTTGCAAACTTCTGGAGGTGAACATATTCTAGCATGTTTGAGGATAGTAAGAAAACTGGTGTGGCTTGAGAGAAGGAAGCAGATGGGAGAGCAATGGAGAACCCGTCAAAGAGGTAATGGGTCAGCCCGACAGTGCACTGACACCGTGGGTCAGCCCTACAGTGCACCAACACCAATGGTCAGCCCTATAGTGCACCGACACCATGGATCAGCCCTACAGTGCACTTACACCCTGGGTCAGCCCTCCAGTGCACTGACACCCTGGGTCAGCCCTACAGTACACTGACACCAATGGTCAGCTCTACAGTGCACTGACACCATGGGTCAGCCCTACAGTGCACTGACACCATGGGTCAGCCCTATAGTACACTGACACCAATGGTCAGCCCTATAGTGCACCAACACCATGGGTCAGCCCTACAGTGCACTGACACAAATGGTCAGCCCTACAGTGCACCGACACCATGGGTCAGCCCTACAGTGCACCGACACCATGGGTCAGCCCTACAGTGCACTGACACCATGGGTCAGCCCTACAGTGCACCAACACAGTGGGTCAGCCCTACAGTACACTGACACAAATGGTCAGCCCTACAGTGCACCGACACCATGGGTCAGCCCTACAGTGTACTAACACCTTTAGTTTTACTGTGGGTCTTCAGGCCAGAGAAGCGGCCTAACAAAATATATGTTTAACAGGGTCACTATGGGTGCTGTATTTTGTATACAGACAATCATAGATCAGGTTTAGAAGAAGAGAGACAATTAGGTGGTGATTGCAATAATCTTGAGAGGATGGGAGCTGAACCAAAATGGCAGTGGTGGAGGTGAGAAAAATGGATTCTCTTGTGACTCTAAAGAGATAGGAAACACATTCAGAACATAAATTTATATCTTTCTTAAAGTCATTTAGAATGTGAATCTTCTGTCACTTAGATACATATTAATAAAATCATGGACTGGTTTTCTTATTATTAATAATGGTGAGGACGTAGTTAGAGACGGGAAGTTAGCATTAGTTTGGGGTTTGCCAGCATCATTTAACAAATCGTGCATCTTCTAAAATTTCTGTAGAGAAATAAAGCATTACCACACTGTAAGTTGTTATCCCATGGAATAAAATGTCACTCCCTTCTAGGTTTTATTAATTCTCTGATTTTTGTTCCTTATAGTTCTCTTTCTCAGGAACAATAAATGTATCGATTAACATAGGAATGAAAGAGGCCAAGTATTTCAGAGGAGTTGACATCACTTGTACAAATTTATTCTTTAATACATTTTAATTCAGATGCTGTGAAATAGTCACAATATCTCATTCCTAACACCACTTTTCCACTTTTAATAGAATGTGTGTGTGTGTGTGTGCATGTGTGTAAAGACCTGTCATAAATTTTTATTCTTGAATAAAAATTTTCACTAACATCAATAGTTTGAATTGTTCCTTTGTTTGGCACCCATGAGGATTTTTACTCAAGAGTGAAGTAACTAAAGTATAGTAATGGGTAAAATGTAGATATGATTTCTATTGTAAATCGAGAATGGGGATCTTAAAAGAAAGGCTCGGAGGAGGCAGCACTGTCCCTTGAGCTTGTGGGTGCATTCTCAGTCACAGAGACTTAAGAAAAATCAAAATAAAACTTAAGGATCTGGAGGAGTTTTTTCTCCTATTAACATTCTACATTCACATCTAATCTGTGAAAATATTTAGGGCCACAAAGGACTACTGTGTCTTTGAATGATGCTGGTTTGGAAAATCTGAAGAATACCTGTTTCCTCAGCAACATATGCTTTCTCAAGGAGAAGCCTACCTAACAATTCAACAGGAAGAATGATTAGGAGACTCGTTTGTTCACCTAGAAAGAAACCTACATACATTTCCAGATTTGTAGATTGAGAAGAATAAAACATATCTCTAGCTTTTCTATTACCAACTTTGATATTTATCAATTTGAGGAACAAATTTATAGAGAAAACAATGCCAAGCCTTGGGGGGGAGAAGTGGGGGGTAATCACCCTGTTGAAAAATACTTCTGCAATTTGACATAGAAAGACTTTCCTTTTACCTTAAACTAGTACCATGTTTATAGAGGCACAGACACAGGTGCATTCAGATAAAAATAACAAAATTTTGTTTTGGAAAAGAAATTTATTTGCTGAAATAGTTGCATCTTTATAGACCCTAGCTTAGAAAAAAAATATGTAATTCACTACAATAACATAAATTTTAGCATGTTTGCATTGCTATATATTTCTCCACGGGCTTTCATTTGAAAACTGTTCAGCAGTCCATGTGAGCTAAAATCAAATGCATCATTAATAGTACCTGTAATAGATTTGGCAACAATTTGTTTTCTTTCACTAAAGTTTATCCATAAAATTTGCTTTCAAAAGCAAACTTAATTAAGCACAATAAATTGGTATTAACAATTATTTTTGACACATTAATTCACTAATATTATTTACTAATATTAAGTAAGATCTCTCAAATCTACATCAAACCTCATATTTTTGTTAAAAATTGAAACTAATCTTAATCTGCTAACTATTTAATATGATAGTTTCATAGTGATTCTCCAAAACTTCCTCTTCCTAATTTACTTAATCTATATGTGTTTTCATCTTTACATTTTCCTTATCTAGGTAAAGCATATTTCAAGAATAAGGCAGATCACTTTTACTCACCAAGTCTATTTATTGTTTTTTGAATTGCTGAGCCAAAATGAGAACTTTGGAAAAATTTTATGTACATTATTTATGAATCTTTTTATAGCAATACATCACCTAATAGTAGTAACCTACCAAATCTGACTATTGCACAGTAAAGAAGACTCTCAGATCATTTGGATTTTCTAAGACCTCAGAGCATGTTTATAACTTATGTTTAATAATTATGGCTGATGTCAGTTCTATTAGCTGGGACAAAGGAGGGATGAAGGAACAAGGACTCCAGGAATTAGAGCAAGATGGCCGGTTGTAGAACACAGGAGTTGAAATAGTGGGCTGCATTAACAGGGGGTGAGGAGAATGATAAAATCAATTGACCTAGACACAGTGTTCATTTTTCCAAACAAGGTAAAAAGATAAATCTGTGTACTTGGTTGTCGAGCTCATTATAGGAAGCCAAAGTGCTTTCTGTCAAAGAGAATGTCACCATGAAAATCCAATGACTTTGCTCTAAGTATGCAAAGAAGATGTAATTCCCACAAGGACATCTGAGAAACTGAAGAGGCAAAGTATGACATGAAATCTGACCAGAAAACGTGCAGCTAATATGTCTTCTAGATCAGGTTCCAAACACAGAACAGGTTTGGTGTACGTAGTATGCTACCACGCATAGCTGGAGTCTATTCTCAAAGATAGGAAGGGAAGAGGCACACACCACCACAAGATTGACAAGCTTGGGTCATGGACGTTTAGGACAAGAATCCCATCTAATTTAGAATAAAGAGAACGTCTTTCAAGGACTTCACATCCCCAAACTCACCATCTACTGTTGTCTCTCTCCTGTACCAAGCACATTTGTCTCCTGTTGTTCTTCAATGTGCTAAGAACAATCTCACAATGGACCTTGGGGCTGCTCGTGTTCTCTCCAGGATGTCCTTCCCAATAGCATGGATAGTGTACACCCTTACTGTCCTACACTCTCAGCTCAAATATCGCCCTTGGAGTGACATCTTTATGAGAACATGTGTTCAAATCATAATTTAAAGGGAAAGATGGATATTGATTTACAACTGGTTTTATATAAATAAAAAATAATTTGTATTTGGTTAAGCCACTGAAATTTCAGAGTTGTAACAGTAACACTAAATCTGCTAATATTACCTTGATCTTCCCCATTTTCTGTCAAGCAATAAGGTACAGTGCAAAAATGGCTGAGTACAAGCATTAGAATAATTTGTTTGTAGTCCAGTTTCTATGGCATAATGGCTATGTACCTTGTCAAAATATTTAATCCTTTCAAAGACATTTTCCATTGTTAGGAAATACAGTATAAAATAATATGTGAAAGAATGTGCTTTTGCAGAAGTGTAGGCAGGTGTTTAATTTGTGGAACATATTTTACTATTTGCTTCTCTTTGAATAAGTCCTAAGATCTCTTTATAGCTCAGTTTTCACTTTTGTATCATCATGCTTATAATCCTTGTGTCACAGACTGTTGGTGAAAATGAACTGAGTTATTTGCAAAACTCTTAACATAGTGTCTGCCATAGAAGATCACAAAATTACATGTTTTCACAGCTCTTGAGAATTATAAAGTAGTAGCAGTACCAGAATGGCAATAATTACATATGCTGTATTTATAAGAGTGTGTAAATACAGAAGTGTGCAATATTGTACTTGAAATCAGTCTTAAATGTACATCATATATATTTTTCAGATGTGCCTTGGACTTTTGCCTGAAAATTAAGCTAAAACTTATTCTGGTCACATATGTGAACATATTCTGAATGGTATATACTTCCTCTTATAACTAGTAATAATTTGGTATAGATAAGTTATTTTCAAATTGTCTGTGGAAATTTCGAATTACTGAGGAGTGCTACCTCAGTAATTTTGTGTCATATGTGTGTTTGTACCTAAAAAGGTCTGTATTCGATCTTGCTTCCTTTATTCAACTAGAACAATTCTTCTTCTAACCTTATGTGTTTTGAGTTTATGCAAAAGTAATTTTAAAAATCTTCAAAATTATAATCACATTTGAGATTCCAGCTTCAGTAATGACAGAGAAATTGGTATACATAAAACTCTCCCATAGATAACAACTAGAAAATCAGTACATAGCATTGCAAATAATATATGATGTAATCATATGTGGATCCAAAACAGGAAGAATCTTGAAAAGGCTGACTCCTCAAAGAAAAAGTGCTCAACGTGAGATTGGCATGCTTTCCTAATTCTGTTGGAGGATATTCTCAAATCTCTCTCTTTTGTACAGGTATGAAATCAGTGCACAGTTTGGGGGGCTGGCGTTTTAGCTGGGAATGAAGGGGGAAAATTCTGGAAAGAGGGTTTTGCACATAAAAGTAGGCCAACACTGATAAATAATCTTTGTAAAATCGATGATTAATCACTGATGTATTGAAGCACAAGCATTCTAGGAAATGAAGTAGCTGGAAGCTAAAAGGATGCAGTGGAGTTTCCAGCGCTGACCATCATAAAGAAGACAGAGTTTGAAGTTTGAGTCCGGCCAATCTTAATTTACTGCTTGAACTAATAGAAATACAATTCAGAGGAATATTAGTGGAACTAGACACCCCACAATATATTTATATTGCCCTCTATGTAATAAAAACAAATTTGTAGACATGTGAAATAGAAAAATACAACTCATACTCAAAGAACTAGGCAGTCAACAGAAATGAATTGCAAGATAATACAAATGTTGAAATTAGGAGAGAAGGAATTTAAAGCAACTAATATAAATATATTCAAGGACTTAACAAAATCTAGTCACAAGAAAATAAGTATTTGGGGAATATGAACAGTGAAATTAAAACCATAGAAAAGGCAAAAAAAGTAATTCAGTGATAACTAAATTAAACAGTATAAGTAAAATGAAAAAAATTCTGAATAGGCTAAATAGTAGTTTATAGACAGGAAAAAATAAAGATCAGTCAATTTGAAAGTAGTTTAATAGCATATATAAAATAGAAAAAAAATGAAGAAACTGAACAGAAATTCAGTGATCTACAGGACAAAATATTAAATATTAAGATAAGCCAATAGAATTTCTATAATATATAGGAGAGAGGGGATTGAAAAATAAAGAATAAATAAGTATTCTTTGGGACAATATCAAGTTTTCTAATATAGATGTGTTTGTATTTCCACAGGAGAAAAGAAAGTGAATGAGGAAAAGTAATACTTGAAGAAACAATGACAAATCCTTTTCTAAACCTGATGAAAAATTTAACCTTATGGATCCAAGAACAGTGAAATATGAGCAGGATAAATGCAACTCCATCAAAGAACATCAGAGTTACAGGAAATCTTTAAAGAAGTCACAGAAACTTGTAATATTATATACAGAGAAATAGTGATACAAATAACAGCTGACATCTGAAGCAACAGAAGCTATTCTCTATTACACAATTTCAAAATTTTTAGACAAATGGCCTATTTCTGGCCTGATGTATGTAAAGTACTTGATGATATTTTCACATCTTGTTTGTATGAGAAACATGAGACAATCTCAAGCAATCTTCAAAATGATGCCCAAGCCACGTGAAAGTGCTCTTACTAATCACATAGGAAAACATAATGTCCCACTGAATAAAATGTGAGTGCCTGAGTTGATATCATATACCTACATTATAGAATGAAATCCTATATGTCTCACCTATATGTCTCAGTGTCTAAAAGAGAAAAGTCATTTTGCAGAGAGCAGCTTCTGTGTTTGACAGGCATTGTTCCATAGAGGCCAGGCTGAACTCACACAAAGAAAGCTGTTAAGCCTGATTGCTTTGGGGCATAACAACCCGGCGTCAGAGAACTCAGCTACCGTTAAGCCCAGTGCCTTGAAGATAATACTTCAGAATATTTATTGCAGCCCTATTCACAATTGCTAAATCATGGAAAAAACCCAAGTGCCCATCGATCCACGAATGGACTAATAAATTGTGGTATATGTATACCATGGAATATTATGCAACATGTTCCATCTTAATAAAAAAAACAAATATTACTGTATAAAAAGTTCAAGAGAAACATGAGTTGTTTTATATAAACTCCCTTGGAATATATAAGGAAACACTTTCCAACTCATTTTATGAGGCCATTACCCTTATACCAAAACAAGACAAAGCATTACAAGTAAAGAAAAATTAAAGAACTAATTTTAGAGTACTAAAACCTCATGATCATAGACATCAAATTTCTTAACAAAATATTGGCAAGTCAAATTGAGTAATATAGAAAAAGGATAGTATATCATGACTAACGGGGGCCCATCTTTTAAATGCAATGTTGGTTTAACATTCAATTGCCAACCAATATAATTCCTCCAACAACAAACTGAAAACAAAATCCATATGCTCTTTTAAATAGATCCAGGAAAAAAAATTATTGGCAAAAAGTATCATTTATGATTTAAGAAAAAAAAAAAACTATCAGCAAACTAGGAATCTAAGGGATATTACTCAGTGCATTAAAGGGCATCTAGAAAAATCTCAAATCATGCTCAATGGTAAAAGACATGTCCCCAAAGATTGGGAACAAGGCAAAGATGTCTGATTTCAGCACTTCTAGTCAACACTGCTACAGGAGTCCTAGCCAGTGTGGAAATGCAAGAAAAAGAAACCAAAGGCATACAGTCTGGAAAGGAAAATAACATTGTGTTTATTAACAGGCATAACCACCTACGGTATAAAATCTCAAGTTACTAAAAAGCTATTAGAACTAATAAGTTTAGTTATCAAGTTTGCAAGATACAAGCAGAAATATTAAAAGATTAATTATATACAATCAATAAACTTCAAAATGTCAAACTATAAAATATAATACCATTTATAATAGCATAAAAATTACAAAACGTGTAATAATTATGGGTTGTAGATTGAAAAGCACAAAATATTCCCAAGAGAAATTAACAAAGGCCCAAATAAATGGAGCATGATGTTCATGAATCAAAAAACTCATTATTTTTAAGATGTCAGTTTTCTATCAATTGATCTACAAATTTATCATAATTCCAGTCAAAACTTCTACAACAATGGTAGGAATTGACAAACATATTCTAAATACTCTTGTCTCAATAATAAGACATATAGTTTTAAAATGGATAAAAGACTTAAAACAAAATTTTCACACATGAAGGTACACGAATATCAAGTAAGCATATGAAAAGATGCTCAGCACTATTCATTATCAGAGAAAGGCAATTAAAACCACAAGTAGATATGGGACCATATTAGAATAGCTATCACTTAAAAAAAAAAAAAAAAAAAAAAAAAAAAAAAAAAAAAAAAACAGTAAAAACCAATGGCAAGAATTTGGAATATTTAGAGATCTCAAAGATTTTGTGGGCAGTGAGAAAATGAAAAATGGTACAGAAACTGGACAACAGGTGGTGTTGGCAGTTTCTTATAAAGTTAAATGCAGACTTATCATTGATTCTAACTAACAATCTCACTATTAGGTATTCACTCAAAATAAATAAAACATGATGTGGAGAGAGAACTGCAAAGAATCATGAAAAAATGTTTTGATTGGTGAAACTGTTCTTCATCACCATGTGATGATGATTCCTTGACTATAAATTTTGTCAATATACATTTAACTGTACACTTGAAATTAGTGAATTTTATTGTATATAATAATGTCTTGACAGATTGGATTCCAATTAAGTTTCAAGGACAGAAAGCAGATCAATAGTGACCAGAGGTTGGGAGTAGGAGAAGAGATTGACTATTAAGGAATTGAAAAAAAATTTTTTTTCAAGTTGCCAGAAATGTTCTATAACTTGGTTTTGAAGTTCTTTGACACATATATACCTGACAACTAAGTTCACAAACTTGTCACCAAGAGCCTATGCTGGCAGCACCGTACAAACAATTCAGTAAAGTTTGTGACCTTGATATATCAGTGTCTCACAGCTGTGTTTATGTCCATGTGTGGTGGTATGTTGCTGAGGGGCACTCATTATTCTTGTGTGCTTTTGTGAGCTATCATGAGAATGTCAGTGCCTGCATTAGAGCAACAAAAAAATATTAAATTTCTTGTTAAACTTGGCAAGAGTAGAAGTGAAATCAAGAACGATAGTCCAAGTTTATGAGGATAATGCCATGAAGAACACATCAGTGTACAAATGGATTGAATGTTTTTCTAAGGGAAGACAAAGTATCACTAATGAAGAGAACTTAGGGCAGCCAGTAACACAAGTACAACTGAAAAAAAATTGCATATATTTGTTGACTTGTATATCAAAATCATTGGCTGACTATGAGAAGCATGGCCGTCAAAGTAAACATCAATAAAGAAACAAGAAAATCTTAACTCAAAATCTTAGCATGAAAAAGGTCCTAAAGGAGCTCACCAATGAACAAAAGCAAAGGAGAGCTGAAGTTTCCCAAGATCTTTTGGAGAGGCAAAACAGTGTTATCACTGGTGATGAAACATGGGTGTACCAATACAACCCTGAAACAAAGTGTCAAAGTGCACAGTGGAAGTCAGCCAATTTTCTATGACCAAAAAAGTTCTATCAGTCCAAAGGAAGAGTCGAAATTATTGTTAACCTCTTTTGACATCAGAGGGATTGTTCATTATGAATTTGTACTACTGTATATACTCGAGTATAAGCCGAGTTTTTTCGGCACAAAATTTGTGCTGAAAAACCCGAACTCGGCACAAATTTTGTGCTGAAAAAACTCGGCTTATACTCGAGTATATATGTAACTGGAAAAACAGTCAACCAAGTTTACTATTTGGAAGTCTTGAAAAGGCAACAAAATGATCTGAACTTCCCGCCAGCAACTCATGGCTCTTGCATCACAATAATGCACCAACTTACACAGCAGCATCTGTAAGGGAGTTTTTAGCAAGTAAACAAGTAACTATTGGAATACCCTCCTTACTCAGCTATCTGGCTGAAGTGACCTTTTTATTTACATGAAGATAAAGGAAATATTGAGAGGAAGACATTTTGATGACATTCAGGAATTGAAGAAAAAGTGTTCCAAAATTGCTTTGAAGGGTGGACTAGGTTCTGATGCATAGCTTCCCAAAAGAAGTGACCATAGTGATATTACTACCACTTCAAAGGTGAAGTAATATTCACCAATGAAATGTGTAGCACTTTTTCTAGGATGAGTTCATGAACTTAATTTTCAAAATTCATATTTACCAAAATTTACCAAACTGGATATTTTTGGAAGATTTTTAACCTAATTTTACCAAAAGACAGTGGAAATATGCTCTCAGAAGTACAAGGAGTCATAAAGATATAATACTACTAAGTATCCATATTAATAATATTATTATTATTAATTATATTATATTATATTAATTATATTATTATAATTAATAATAATAATCCATATTAATTAATTTTACCAAAAGACAGTGGAAATATGCTCTCAGAAGTACAAGGAGTCATAAAGATATAACACTACTAAGCATCCATATTAATAATAATATTATTATTAATTATATTATATTAATTATAGTATTATAATTAATAATAATAATACATATTAATTAAAACAAAACTATAAGATAAACTAAACTGAAATAAATTAAAATAAAATAAAATAAAAACCAAAAAGAAAATACCTAGCCACATACTTTTTCTACATGGAATGAAATATCTGGGGCCCTGTGATTGCACAAAGGACTGTAGGTCAAAAGAAAGAATGATTCTGTGATTGTTGGCCCACACAACATTGTAAGTGTGGTATAACGGTGACCAGCATAAACACACAGATTACCGCTGTGTCTTAGAAAAAAGAACCTTCTCCCTAGCATCCCCCCCTTTTTTTTTGCCTGTATGAAAAGATCTATATAGAAGGAATGGAAGGAGAGAGGAAAGGAATTACTCTATTGATTACTACAAATAAATTAATTAAACTGTGAAGCACTGGGATAATGGCGGATTCCTTTCCCTTCCACAAAGGAAAATGATTAACTTTCTACCACCAACAAATGATCAATTTAATAAGATTTTAAGTTAATCTTTCAAAACATCAGTGTAGAAATGTTCACAGGATTTATGTTAAAAACACTTTAGAACAATATGATTTTTACACACTCTTTAACACTCAGTTTTTATTATATCAAAGGAATGCCTGAAGTTAAAATGTTAAGTGCAAGGTTTCTGCAAAGTCCAGAAATACAATATGAATTCATGTCTCACTAATTGCAGGTGTCCCTGCAGCATCATGTGCACAGTTGTGTTTGGACTTCACCCTGTAGTTACACTGCACTGAGAACGGACTGCAGCAGCCTGCCCTGCCCGATTCCTGCTTCCTGAAAGCAATGACTTTCAGCTGTCTCTCCTCTCATTCACCTCCATGCTGCAAAATAACATGCTTGGTTTGTGATTTCTTGCTTGTTTTTCAATTTTACATAACTATTTGCTAACTTTTTCATGTGTGTTGAGCTCCCCCAACACACTCCACCTCTTCCATTCTTCCATGATAGATATATCATGATGATCATTCAAATCATCATAAATATGTAGAGCTGAACAACGTCTGTGCAATAGCTACATTTCTTTTCTGATACAGCTTTCTGTCCTCTTGAAGGTGGTGTTCATCTTGTTTTTTCATCCTCTTAGGCTTCCCTTGCTGCCAGCCTACATTTCCATTTCCTCCATCTGTATTAGTTTATAGTCCATATGTTTTCTAGATTCTAACACTTCGTGGGTGTCACATCCTCTCCTGTTCTCTTGTCCGTATAGCTTTATGCAATTTCATCCCTTTACCATGTTTTGAATGACATTTCAGGAAGTGAAAGCAAACATATGACCACCTTGTTATGCAGAAGCCCCCAGTGTCAGGACATGACCTTGGCAGCCAAACACCTGCAGCAAGGCAGCCAGGCCGGCCTCACCAGGGCAAACCAGGCATCTGACCTGTCCTTTGACACCGCTGAGGCTCAGCTTGGCCGTGTTATTCCCTGATCCTCTCAGACCCCATTTCTTGTGTAGTTGGAGAAAACATTCACTTGCTTTTAAAGGTAAGCCGACTTAATGAATTTGAGAAGAAAAAAGAGGTCCCACAGTCCTCACACCTACCTTCACCGCACTGAAGCAAACTGCGTGGAGCAGGGCAGCAGCCAGGACGCTCCGGGCTACACTGTACACAGCAGAGGTGAGCCCCGACACAGCTGGAACACAAACAGCAACGGTTCTTTTTAAGACTGGCCATTCTCAAAATCAACAAATCTTGTTAAAAAGTACAGGAATGGTTGTAGCTGTCAAATACAAGATGCCACCTGAGGGGGCAAAGAATACACCTTTGGGACCCATCAAAGGACTGGATGGGTGACTCGCAGGTGTAAGAAAGAAACTGGCTATTTAATAAAAATTCAAGAGAAAAACATTTAGAAAGAACTTTTGCAGCATTCTTAAAAGACAGCGTGAGTGTGGATGTGTCAGAAGGAAGGGAGGGAGACCTCAGAGCTGACAGGTGAAAGCCGCTGGCCAAGGAAGAAATCCTGAATAGCAATTTCAGTAGAAGAAAGGGGAAGGTGGGGGGAACAAGCATGTGCTCCTACATAGTGTGTTTGTGTTTATGTGTGAATGTATATGTGTGTATGTGTGTATGTGTGTGTGTGCATGTGCATATGTGTATATGTGTGCATGTGTCTGTGCATATGTGCATGTGTATATGTGTACATGTGTGTATATGTGCCCATGTGTGCATATGTGCATGTGCATGTGTGTATATGTGTGCATGTTTGTATATGTGTGTGTATGCATGTGTGTGCATGTGTGCATGTTTGTGTATGTGTGTGTGTGTGTGTGTGTGTGTGTAATGGGTAGAAACACTAATTGCCTTCCATACCTGACTTCATTTAACCCCACACCACTCCTGTGAGGTTGGCACATTCATTTCCAGTTCTAGCAGAGTAGGCCGAAAAGTTAAGCAACCTGCACAGTACCTCGGGGTAAGCATTGGGTGAGAGTTTATCCATCATGGTCTCACCCTAAAGTCCTACATTAAAAGAGTCACAGTGATGGTTTAGGTATACAGGTTACCTGTTGCTTACAGGTATACACACTCACAGTATCACACTACCTCCTCACACTGATACACTCCCAGGCTTATATAGGTACATGCTTAAACATACATGCACACATACATACCCATATACACACACTCTCACATACACATTATTCTTCTAAGGTACACTTTGAAGGGCACCAAACCTATTCCAAATTATAGAATTCTTTGATTATGCTCAACTAAGTTTCTGGTTTGGCTGAATGATTCCAAACATGCCCATCATTATCCTTCCTGACCGAAACCAACGTTGTTTAAATGCTCAGGACAAAGAACATCTAGCCATCCAAATCCCTTATCCCCTGCCCAACGCTAGCTAGCCCTTCTCCCAACTTTAGATTCCTTTACAGCAAGAGGAGAATATAAAGGACTTACCAGAACCTCCAAAAAACAGCATGTCGATTTGTTCCAAAAGATAAATGCAGAAAGTGTTGATCTGAGGGAAAAGCCCAAGGAGAGAAATCGCAGGGAAGCAATATAAAAATGCTGAAAGTGAACAGACGGGACTGGTGAGAGGCACACAGTAACTGCCTGTTGCCACGCTCCCCCACACTGCCCGCCCCTGCTCCAGGCCACCCCACCCTGCACGCTGGAGGGACTCCTGCACTCCCTCACCCCGGAGCTGACCCGAGGAAGGGGTCTTTACAGAGGCTCATAGACAGGCCCAGGAATGAGCACAGACCCCCATGACTGCAAGTGTCAGAAGACTGGTCTGTAGTTTGCGGCAGCTGGACTTGGGGAAGTGGCGGGTGGAAGAAAGGAAACTGGGAAGAGTGCTGGGACATGTAAAACCACAGGGCAGGAGTGGCCATCGTCCCCTCCCATGCAGAGAAGGGAACATTGGAGCCAAAGGGGATCCTCACCCTGTACTTCGGACCTCGAGCATTTGGGTGACTAAGAATCTAGCACATTCCAAGCACTGACTGGAGACTTCGTTTAGTGAGAGCTCAAGACTCTCACAGAGGGGTTGGGGAGAGTGAAAAGGAGCGAGGCAGTTGCAGCATGCTGTTACAAGAAGCTGGTTCTCAGGGGATGGCATCACCCGGCAGATCAAAGTGGCCCTGGCCGAGAAGAGGGAGGTAGTCCCACCCCCGTCATCATAACAAGGCAACAGCACAACTGGTGAAAACAGGTGTGGGTGACAAGTCCACGACTGAGAGAAACAGCACTTCATAGGGACTGTCCTGTCATTCTCTCCGGCTTAATTCTACTCAAGTTGGGTTTCAAGGAAGCTCCCTTTAGCAGAGCTATAGTACACCTGCCTTCCTTTCTGTCTGGGGAGAGTGGCATGAAGTTTGATGCTGATAAACCTCAATAAAACTACGGAAATTTGATTTGAAATCCAATACGTCTAGACATTGGAACTATGTCCTAAAACTGTACATAAACCACAGTGGAAAATGAGTCAGGATAATAAGGAAGCTGTGTTCCAGCTATTTCTGAAAAACAGAAAATGCAAACTTTCCATAGTGAAATTATAGGAATGTATTTGTATGTCTCATTCTCTCTCTTTTTTTTCTTCTTCTTCTTTTTTGAAACAGAGTCTCAAGCTATCGCCCTGGGTAGAGTGCTGTGGTGTCACAGCTACCTCAAACTCTTGGGCTCAAACAATTCTCTTGCCTCAGCCTCCCAAGTAGTTGGAACTACAGGTGCCGCCCCCACCCCTAATGCCCAGCTATTTTTTATTACAGTTGTGATTGTTTTTTAGCAAGCCTGGGCTGGGCTCAAACCCACCAGCCTCAGTGGCACCCTACTCACTGAGCTACGGGTGCTGAGTCCCATTGTCTTAAAATTGTTGGTTAATATTTTTGGTTAAAACAGGCACCACCTTTGGTCACAAGCAGGTAAACAATGTCACATGTACTTAGTTCTTCCTTCTCTCATCTTTTTTCTTAAATGCTCCTTGTGATGGACTGAATCGTGTTCCCAAAAAAAGATGCCCTCTTTTCCAATAGTTAATTAAAAGTAACAAGAGAATGAGGTTGAACTGCACAACTTTATGTAATGAACATGGCCACTCTATTAGGACCTTGGTGTGAAGTTGAAGCCATGTGTCTAAACACATGGAGATTTTGTTGTAAAGATTTTTGTGGCAAAATTTCAACTGTATTGTAGAAAAGTAGAGCATCAAAATCAGTTGTTTCTCACGCAATGCAGGCAATAAGATATAAATACTGATATGCTAAGCTTAACTATAAGATGTAATTTTTAAAGATTTTTAAATGAGACTCAGAGATATGAAATATATAAGAAACAAACAGAAATTTAATTATAGAACATGTAAGTCATGAGCATCAAAATGTTACTCCTGGCTGGTCACAGTGGCTCCCGCCTATAATCCCAGCACTCTGGGAGGCCAAGGCAGGAGGATCACTTGAGATCAGGAGTTGGAGACCAGTCTGAGCAAGAGTGAGACCACCTCTCTACTAAAAATAGAAAAACCAGCCAGGCATTGGGGTGGGCACCTGTCATCCCAGCTACTTGGAGGCTGAGGCAGGATGATAACTTAAGCCCAGAATCTGAGGTTGCTGTGAACTGGGCTGATACCACGGCACTTTAGCCTAGCAAAAACAAATAAATAAATATTAAAATTAAAGATATTTTTAAAAATTAGTAAAAAAGAAGAAATGTTAATCCATAAATTTTCAAGTAAACTGGATATTTCCTCTTAACTTTAGGGCTCAAAATCTGACAATGATGATTTTATACTATGCTACACCTTCCACTTCCAGGACAGGGGCAGAGAGAAGTTACAATGAGAGTTTATTAGTTTGCCCTCACACGTGCATGTGCGTGTGTGCGCGTGTGTGCATGTGCATGTGTGCACGCACGCGTGTGTGTGTGTGTGTGTGTGTGTAGAGAGAAACTACACTGAGAATGAAGAACAGCAGGGAAGAGTCTATATGTGGAATGATATTAAAGATACTCAAATATTCAGCAAGTAACAGGTAAAGAGCTATCCTGTATAAGGAATACATCAGCCCATGCAGTAAACACTACAGAAAGAAAAAGAACTGGAGCACAATAAATAATGGCACAAGGAAAATAAAATGGCAAGAGGGGCCAGACGTCCTCACTGAAGATGCTCTGGCTGTGGGTTTCAATCCCCTCAGAATAGGGATTTAAAGAAATAGCAGCCAACAAGGAGGGCCACCTCTAGGTCTTCTCCAAAACACACGGGAACAAGAAAGCTCTAGCCTTTAAATAAAAGCTGCTGAGGTGGAAGGAGGGACGACGGAGTTCACATGCCTCATCGGTCAGGTTGCAGTGAACGTGAATGAAAAATCAGTCCAACACTTGCTATGGCACCAGGGACTTTGAAGAACTATACTTAAAACGGCTGAAATTATTTTGTCCTTTTTTCAAAAAGTAAAAAATAAAAATGTCTCCATGGCTATTTGCAATTTTCCCTATGAACAAACATTT
The DNA here is from genome assembly GCA_963574355.1 of Loris lydekkerianus. Classification (NCBI taxonomy): domain Eukaryota; kingdom Metazoa; phylum Chordata; class Mammalia; order Primates; family Lorisidae; genus Loris; species Loris lydekkerianus. The sequence goes on from CAUYPK010089164.1 coordinate 18,032, forward strand.
TTTGCTAGCATACCACTGAGTGGGTCTGTAATTTTCTTTCACTTCTTCCTAACTCATTTTCCTTGCTAATAATCGTCAATGCAGAAACTTCTGGTATAGTTTCACATCTTTTCAAGCAAAATTCAAAAATAAAAATATTTAAAGTTTTCATTTCTTCTGTGAATAATATGAATTGTTACATTTGCAGGTTTGGGTGCTAAGCATGCAGAATGAAGACAACACAGGACTGAAACTGAAACCCCAGGGGTTGATGGGAACGTGTTCACATGTGTCTTCCGCATACCTGGTCTGTGTATTGATGGTCCTAAAATGGACAGCTGAGGCCAGGAATAGACACAGAAAGGGGAGGTCTGAGTGTTCAGGAAAGGGTGGGTATGATTCAGCAGCTGCTTACAAAATCCCCACTTATCTACAAGGGCTGTATTATTGAAGCTGCATTGTTCTAGGCAGGGGTTTAAAGAATCCATCAAGTCCATGGGCCAGGGCCACAACTAATGGCTGATCTCCTGCTGCCTGAGCTTTTCCCATGCCAGGGAACTCCTTGTTTCACCAAGCAACTTAGTCTAGTAGCTGACAGCCCTAAATCAGGTCATTTTATAGGTCTTCCTTGCACTGAGCTGGAATCCACCTTATTACGGCTACAGCATACATCTCCCATGATGTGGCAGGGTTTTTATTTTATTTCACTTCACTTTTTATTTTTATTGATTGATCGATTGATTGATTGAGACAGGCTCTCACTGTGTTGCCCCTTTAACGATCTAAGCTGTGGTATCTGCACACCTCTGGCACCCAAGTGTTTCTCCTCTGGGTTGCACGTCCCAGTTCACTCCCAGTTTCCAGACCTGGGTAGCCCACGTGACCCTACTCTTCTGGGCATGCTCTGGCTTTGCTGCTGCTCCTTTTGAAATACACTAAGAACTGAAGGTTTCCTGGCTTTCTCGCCCACAGGATAATCACATAGCCAGTCTCACTCAGGGGCTTTTGCCAAAGTTACTCAAATGGAAAATAATAAAAATCCCAGCCCAGAGGTTCCAGTCTCTGCAGAAGCACAGGAAATGAGTGCTGACTACGAGGGACTCTGACCTTACTGCTACAAATAAAAATAAAGAAAGTGTCCTTACAATGAAAGGAAAGAGCACCAAGTGAATATATATGAAAGACCATAAGAGAAAAAGAAATGATGCTCAGTGCTTAGATCTTCTTCTCTCATCTTAGTTTTTCCTCCTTTTATTGTTCCATTATCTGATGTTTTCTTGCTTTTGAGAAGCTCCTTTCCCTGCACCATGTGTGACAAGGAGTTTCTCCATCTTTTCCACCGGCAGTGTCCGCCTCACTAACTCCTACCACTGGCTCTGCCCAGGGAGGCACAGTGAGCTGCAGATGGTCTTCTGCTTCCTCTGCTGCCTCCTCGCCCTCTGACAGGTGACAATGCTAAGCAAAAAACATAGACCCACAGCGGTAATGAGATATCCCCGAAAAGGTGTGTTCTGGGAAATACTTCCCGTTCCCTGGCATCATCTACAAAAAGATTAACATGCCGGCCCAACACAAGGGCACCTTTGGCCACAGATGGTAAACAATGTCACACATATTTGGTCCTTGCTTCTTTCTCATCCTGTCTCCTAACTGGTCCTTGTCATAGGTTCAAGGTGTTCCTATAAAGGATGTTGAAATCCTCACCCCCAGTAACTGTGAATATAACTTCATTTAGAAATAAGGTCTTGGAAAATTAACCAGTTGAGCTGAGGGCATTAGGGTCTCTCTGGGCCCTCATCAATATGACTAGTGTCCTTATAAAAGGGGGACATTTTGGCAGAGACACACACAATGGAAGACTGTACGGACACAGGGGGATGGCCCCCGAGGAGCCTCGGAGACAGGCGCGTTCCGGGCCCTCTCTGGAGCCTTCCAAGGATGCGGCCCTGCTGACACCTGCATTTTGGACGTCCAGCCTCCAAAACTGGGAGGCAATAAATTTCTGGTGTTTTAAGCCAATCATTTGGGGTAATCTGTATGGCAGCCCTGAAACAAATACACTCCTTTTTCCTTCTAATCTCCTGTTTTCTCCCAATTTTTTCTTCTCTTCTGGCTGCTCCCTAGACGTAATAACGGCAGCAGCCATGGACTACTTAGATCCCTTGTTAGAGGAAGAAACAGGGTGAAGAAGCGCCACAAAGAAGAATTAGCTTCAGATTGCTGTTGTTCTCTCTCCTGAAGTCAGAAAAACAGTATAAGCCTCCATCTCCTTCCTCTTTCCCATGTATTCTACATTCATTTCACCACCTTTTCCTGCTCAGGGCAAATTAGTGTATTTAACACATTCATTCTATAGAGATTGCTATTGTTCTATTTATCTTTACCCCATAAGTCATTTCGTCGACTTACAGGAATACTTATCAACATTTTTACTTGTCACTGTTGACAAGAAGACGAAGATATATTATTAGGGAGAAAATTTCATAGGGAAAGAGGCTTCCCCTGAAAGAATGCTCCCTATCCAGTCCCAAATGTGACGGATTTGAAGAAAAATAAAATATGAATGTGCATAGCTAGTAACATATTCTAGAACAAGGGTTACTGCTAAAAGTAAAGTCTCAGGCTTTTTCTGAGTACATTAAGGTCTTACTTTTTGAGCTGCAATAACACCTCTCATTCTAACACCATTTGTAAGTTTGCGAAGACAACTGCACTTAGTCAACAGGGCTGGCTTTTCTATAGTAGCAAATTAAACAACAACAACAAAAGAAAAAACAAAAGCAGAAGGAGAGACCTATGTACCAAAAAGCAATTTGTCAATGGAATATATGTTATGCTCTTCTGCCCCCAAATCTCTTTCTACAGATCATAAGTCCCAACTTATTCCATGGGCAAATTGACTATAACCTTCTCTAATTTATGAATGGAAAGCTTTCCAAGAGTTCATTTGTCCATTAATCTCTTTAGTACTTAAAACATTATTTCATGCATTTAATGTGTATTCAGTTAGTGTCTGTAGACAGCAGACTCCGCTGAGGACTCAGTGAAGAAAAACCAGGCAGGTCTTCGCCTTGCCTTCCCTGTGCAGATAACCCAGTGAGGGAGACAGACGTTAATCAAATACCACAAACATAAACAGCCTGCCACAAACTAGGTTATACACCATGAGAAGTATGACTTGCTAGAAGACAGACAACGGAACCAAACTGAGGGAGACGTGATGTTGTTAACTAGCTTGGTTAAGGGTGGAAGAGAAAACAGAGGAACACTACACATGAGGAGGAGAAGGGAAGAGGTCGCAGCAGGTAGGCTTCTGGCCCAGGCACAGACTCTTGTGACCTATGAGTGGGACTCTACCAAAAGTAACCCAGTAACGTGGAGAAAATACAGCCATGAAGTACCCAAGGTGGAATGTGGGGTATGGAGAGGGAAAAGGCAACACTTGACACAAATGTTTCTTGAAAATCTTCGAAAATCCCTTTACGTCCTGTTATCCACCTCTAATCCAAGATCCTGCATGCCCTTGAGCTCTTGACCCCAGCGCTGCTATTTGAAAAAGAAGATGGCAGAAAGGACAGCCCTCCTGAGTGTGTGCAGTAAGGACCAGGAAAGGACGGCCCTCCTGAGTGTGTGGGTAATGACCATGAAAGGACGGCCCTTCTGAGTGTGTGCTGTAAGGAGCAGAAAAGGACGCCCTCCTGAGTGTGTGCATAAGGACCATGAAAGGACGGCCCTCCTGAGTGTGTGCGTAATGACCAGGAAAGGATGGCCCTCCTGAATGTGTGCAGAAAGGACCAGGAAAGGACGGCCCTCCTGAGTGTGTGCAGTAAGGACCAGGAAAGGACGGCCTCCTGAGCGTGTGCGTAAGGACCAGGAAAGGACGGCCCTCCTGGCGTGTGTGTAAGGACCAGGAAAGGACAGCCCTCCTGAGTGTGTGCGAAAGGACCAGGATAGGATGGCCCTCCTGAGTGTGTGCGTAAGGACCAGGAAAGGACAGCCCTCCTGAGTGTGTGCGTAAGGACCATGAAAGGACGGCCCTCCTGAGTGTGTGCGTAAGGACCAGGAAAGGACGGCCCTCCTGAATGTGTGCAGAAAGGACCAGGAAAGGACGGCCCTCCTGAGTGTGTGCGTAAGGACCAGGAAAGAACAGCCCTCCTGAGTGTGTACGTAAGGACCAGGAAAGGACGGCCCTCCTGAGTGTGTGCAGTAAGGACCAGGAAAGAACGGCCCTCCTGAGTGTGTGCGTAATGACCAGGAAAGGATGGCCCTCCTGAGTGTGTGTGTAATGACCAGGAAAGGATGGCCCTCCTGGGTTGCGCGTAATGACCAGGAAAGGACGGCCCTCCGGAGTGTGGGCGTAATGAACAGTAAAGGACGGCCCTCCTGAGCGTGGGCGTAATGACCATGAAATGACGGCTCTCCTGAGTGTGGGCGTAATGACCATGAAAGGACGGCCCTCCTGAGTGTGTGCGTAATGACCATGAAGGGACGGCCCTCCTGAGTGTGCGCGTAATGACCAGGAAGGGATGGCCCTCCTGAGGGTGTGCGTAATGACCATGCGTCTCTGTCCACTCAGGCTCTGACTTCTCCCTGCAACTGAGCGGACAAGGAGGGAGGGTGGACTAAGTAATGGAAGGCAAAGACAACTGAGAGCCTTTCTCGTTCCTTACTCTTGCGTGTGTGGGTGCGTGCACGTGTGAGTATTTGTGCGCGTGTGTTCCAACTGACAAGAGCATCAAATTACAAAGAAGTAAGGTGGAAAATAACAGGAAGAGTAGAAATGGATATTCTTGAGCAATGACTGGGAGTCTCATCATGGGATCTCTTCCCATGATTTTTTAACCAACAAGTTTCCGTTTCCTAACTGAATTCAGAGACTCTCTGAAAAGTGGTGCCTAACACTTTGGCATTAAGAAGCTAAACAGCTCCTTAGGTGATAAAACTGGAAGAGAAGTTCTGAGGATGCCTAGAACAGTGGGCTTGAGGTGGGCTGGGTGCAGGGGGAGTGAATACAGACATAGCAGGAAGAAAAAGGGTTGGGAGGGAGGTCAGAGGACAGAATGCCGACCCAAGTGCCCACCTATCAGGAGCACAGGAAAGCTCATGCCACATCTGGGCACCATAGCCAGCTCCACTGGAGAGATCAGAAGCTATCCTGGGGGTGTGGAAAGGGTGATCTGGGATCTATGGCTTTGACAATCTTCTCTTCAGTAAGATTTCTATCTGGCAAGTGAGAGATGCAGGCTAGTGTCTTTAGGAGCCTTGGCAAATGCCATCACAACCAATTACAAGTCAGCAGGTGTGTCAGCCCATTGACGTCTGCACAAGAATTCTCTGAGCATTGGCAGTCAGGTCTTCAGAGCTGCAGGTCAATACTGGAGCAGCCTCTGTGCATAATAGTGACAATAGCAGCAAAAGCTTGGTGCCAGGCACCCTTCCCTCACTGTTCTATATGTTCAAATGGTATCTCATTTAAAACTTGCAGTGACTTCCGAGGCGGGCAGTTACGGTCACACATATAGTGAAGTGGCAAAGTCGGAATTCAAACAGCCAGTGGTCTAAACATTACAAAATACAGGTGACTGGTTTAAGCAGCATTTCATGTCAAACACAGACCCAAAATAAAGGCACCGGTGGAGATCGGAGTGACCAGAGCAGCCAGCACTCCACCTGGACTGAGGTTCCCGCCTGCTCACGCTACCACCTGATGGCAGAAGCACCCAGTAGACAGCACAGCGACTATTCTGCAGATATCACAGTGCTGCAATTTCTTGATCATGAATACCAACATCCTTTAAATGGATTCCATCACTGAATGCTTTGGGGCTCGGGCTTCCCTGCCAAGAGGGAAATGTACATCTCTCCACCCAATAACCAAGTAAGGCAGTGCCAACTAGGGGTGTAGAAAATAAAAGAGAGACAAATCCTCCCCCCCGTTTTCCCCCCAAAATCCCACAGTGAACTTACCTATTAAGAAGTCCCTAGCTGACTGCAGGGCCACAGGAGAGAGGAGCTTCAGGCCATACACAAGGTGACGGGGAGGGTGCCTGGCTTTGGCCCCAGTATCAAGAAGCAAAATAAGGCCACACAGCACACAGAAATAGATTGGTCTGCTGTATGTTATGATTTGGTTGTGTCCCTAGAAAACAAACACAATTTCTGAATGATACCTTTTATTCTGATTAAATGACAAAAGCCTCACAGTCAGTAACTGATACCACATTTACAACTTATACCACAGCTCATTCACATAGAACACCTAAAGAGAAAAAGAAAAAAAGCCTGATGCTGCTTCTGTTAGATCAGAATCAGAGTATCAAAAAGAACCTTATGCTTCTCAATCTTAACAAGATTTACCTAAAAATTTAATTACTGCCCTTGGAGAAAATCTGGCTCTAATTCACGGCTTTCCCTGACAGTGAAACTTCCATTCATTTGTTCACTTCAAGGGCAAAACTAATTTAAACCATTATTTGCTCTACACTTGGGCTCCACGAGTAATAAGAAATAGAATTAGAAGCTGTAGGCTTCAATCTCCTAGAGTCTTAGAAAGCAAGACAGCGCAGGTGCAGTTACCCCAGAAGAGACTGAACAAATGTCTCAGCACAGCACAGTGGGATGGTGCAATGAAAAGCTTGTCATTTATATGATGACAACACTATGTTCACAGCACTTTCCTCTGAAGGGTTCCAAATATTTAGCAGACTTCATCTTAGCATCTTAAAATATTATTGTAAGGTTAAGCAGAAACACTTATTATACCTGAATGGATAAAAAAATTAAGAAAAAGATACAATATCAACTTTCCAGGGCAAAAGCCAACAAAGAGTTTACATCTTACAAATCAATACACAATTCATTAAGATTTTAAAAAGCAACAGAAATGAATTAGGCAGAAAATATTCTTTGCAATTCATGAACTACCTTGAGTGTAAAAAGTAAAGATTAAAGCAGTATGATTTCAGATGTAAATTTTTAAAGTGACTGCCTTGAACATATTATATTTAGAAATGCAATTTAAATTGCCATTGCTTCTATAATAGAAATAGTTGTATTCTGAGACAGACTTTAAATGGGAAGGAAAATACAGTCTGTCCATGGAAGCTGGCCATGTTTGGCCCAGAGTCCAGGCTAAGTCTTGAAGAACATTTGCACCCTTATGAAATTTTCTTTTAAATCCAACTAGGTCTTAGATTAATGGATATGGGAATACCTTATTTCTCTTTAAAAAAATGAAACTAAAGCCTGAGTTAAACCTAAATACATTTCTTATCAAGTGAAAGCAAAATAAATTTGCCATTATAAATAGCTGTGCAGTATACAAACATACACAGTTTGGGAAAATAATTAAATAGCTACCTTCCACTTGCTCTGATTTTTCCTTCTATAAAGGGTTAAAATACATTACCTGAGATATCATGTTGGGTCACACAGTCTGAGCAGGGCAGTGCTTTCTTTATGTAATCCCTGAAACAACGCTTAAGGCCTGTTTACCCAGAGCCTCCTGCCTCGCTGTGTTTGCACTGTCCCTCCTGTGTTTAGGGTAGCCCCAAATCCCCAGCGTACCACTAATACATGGCACATACGCAGCTTCTCCTTGCCTTGAGTCCTAAGAACACCTGCTAATAACATTTCCCTGCTCTTCAGTTACTATTTTCACATATGAACCAAACACCAAAGTCCCCAAGGATTGATTTTTACATTTTTTTTCAACCGATAAATTCCACTCGATCCACCAGAAGAAGTCTGATTATAATCTCTTAAGAATTCATTTCACTAGGTCCTTTCTCATCTGTTTTAACTTTAAAGCATACGTGGGTGCGCTGACCAAACTCAGCTGCGGAGCATGGTGCTAGCTCCTGCCCAAGCAGCTTCCACGTGCACCTGCTCTTTCCAGCAGCCCCTGGACGCACACCTTTTCATGGCCCACATTATACACTGGTCACAGGGAAGGGGGAGAGCAAACTTGAGAGTCTCTAACAGAAACTCCGGAGCCCCACCTGCGGGGAGCACCCGTGGCTACGTGACAATGCCATCCCTAGTTACCTCTCAGGAAGACAGTGGGATGACCAAATGGTTTCCACATTTGGTTGTTAATGTTAAGGAAAAAAAATTATTATGAAGAAGATGGGGTATCTGAGAGAATCTTAGAGGACCCAGGGCTAGAGCAAGGCTGGCCCTCAGGGGAGACTTGAGCCAGGGGCTGTCCACCTGGGCTTGGCTCTAGGCCTTTGCCAGCTCCAGGCTTCACCCCACGGGGTCAAAGAAAGCCCTTCACAGCCACCACATTCACACGTGTTCCTGGCTCGGACGTGCAGAGAGGTCCAGCTACCATTTCTGATGACGAGGGTATAACAACATTAGGACAACTGCTGCCCTCGTACAGCCTCTCCCTGTCTCAGGCACTCGCTGCCCCCACCTGGCTAATCCTAGAACACCCAGAACAGGGGACACTATTCCCGTTTCCACAAGAGTAACTGAGGTGTCAGGTCTCACAGACAGAAAACTGTGGCAGAAGAAGGAGTTGGGCCCACTGCCTGGCTCCCTGCAGCACCCAGGGGGTAAATGCTGTGGGCACTGGATCCCTCAGGCCAAGGACTCAGCCTGACATCATGGCCACTCTCTAAACACAGAATGTGAATGTTATTCGTGTAAGGAAAATACAGAAAATAGAGGAAGCACTCGTGGTAATTTGGGGGTGTCAGCTTTTCCTAAAAGGGCTCTGGGTGGAGCACGGGGCTCCCGACCTGCACAAGGTGTAGAGAAACCACACCTGCTCTGCCCGCCCCTCCTGCTGCTTGCGACCTGGCCATCACCTGCACAGAGCTCTCATCGCTCTCCTCACTGCGCTCTGCGATTTATACCAAGACAGCAAGATGGTACAGGCTACATTGCCCACCCATCATTTCTTGGTGGCTGTTGATGATTCCTTTTGCACTTTGGGTTTGCAGTTCAGCTCTCCACAGAGGGTCATCCTGAGTGTCTACAACTATGTACTTCAGCTCCTCTCAAATGTGGAGCAAACACAGGACCCCTGGGATGGGCACCCCCTGCCCTAGACAGCAAGCAATCTATGCCCCACACTCTGTGTATACAAGAGAATCCACAATATTTTACAGAAAATGGTGTAGATCAGTCTCAAACAATGGGCTAATTCTCAACTGGTTCAGAGGCTACTTTAGTTTAAACATGCTAGAAATCTGATAGGCTACTTTAAGAATTGAAAAGATGAAGGCAAACAAGATTCCTTACGCTTAGTTTAACTTTTAATTCTGCAGATCAATCTATTTTAGAACCGACTTCTAACTTTCAGGTCTGTGATGTAAAACGGAGGATACAGCAGCACAGGCCAGGGACAGCAAGATGGTCATCGCGTGCTCGCCGAGCACTTCCAGGGCATCCGTCCTGCTGCTTCCTCATTCACATCACTTCCCCACTGCCTTAGCATTTCCCTCAAAGGCAGTGAAAGACATCAGAAAGAGGGGTACATGCTGCCTTTGATCAATTTTAGGATATGAAAATTAAAGAAGGCAATTTGGAATGGCTCCTGCTTTAAGCACTAATTTTCTTAGCAAAGGAAATACAAAAATATTATTTGACTTTCACTTTCAATCAAGATCAATTAAAACTATATCAACCTTATTATTCCTGGTATTAAGGACTGAGAAATTATTTCTAAAATCCTTCCTCTAACAAACACTGCCTTGCCCAGGTGATTAAGGTCAGCATCAACAGTGATAAGTCACACTGATCACTTGTGCCCTGACATCATGTGAGCGTGGCCAGCAGACACGTTACCTCTGTGACATTCCTCTTAAAAATCCACAATCCTGTCCAATCACCAGATAAAGATCAGACAAATACCAACTGAGAGACAGTCTGCAAAATACCTGGCCAATCTTCCACAAGGCTGCGAAGGTCGTCAAAAACTACTACTATGCCGCCAGCATCTGATCTCAGATTTCCTCCAGCTTCCACCCCAAACTCCAATTTTTTTAAGCTTTCCAAGACCTGTCTCCCTTTAGAATCAGGCAAATTTTCTTCAGGCTTGAGGAAAATCCAAGAAATTGCTATAGCCAAGAGTTAGTAGTCAGATGGGAAACGGTCTCCCAGACGGGGTCCTCAAGCAGGCAAAGGACAGTAGGTAAAGTTAAGGAAATCTGAGTAAAATGTGTGCTTTAGTTAATAATAATGTTAATTGCAACTAATGTAAAAGGTAACACAGGGGAGCAGGACATGGGTACATGAAGGTTGTCTGTATGATCTTCTAAAACCGTTCTAAAATAAAAAGTTTTCTGACTTGGACACCAAATGTCTTCCCTGAATATAGCAACTGTCATCACATAGAGCACATGACCCGTTGCAGCCCTTGCTCTTGTGTACAGTAAGCGAGGATTCCAGACAAATACCTGCAGTGGAAGGAGACATTTACAGAGGGCTAAGGATGCTCCAGAACCCACACCAGGCATATTGCAAAAGCTGCCCAATCCACTCTACTAAACCCACCGAAAGAACACAACTTTTATGAAACAACTTCTACAGCTCTACCCACTTGTATTACCTATTTTCTTTTAGAATCAGAATCAAATTTTTTTAGGCCCAGGGAATACTGGACCATATCTATCACCAAGTCATTATTAATTTTGTATTTAAAACTCAAACATATAGTGCTACACACAAAAACATTATTTCCATTTTGTTCTGTTCTGCTATTAACAACTTGCCCAAAATTTGCCACCTGTGTTCCTGGAAGCAAGTACAAATAAAGTCAATCAACCACTCTAAAAGCAAGAATCGGCTCAATTTATTAATAAACCACCTCCTGACAAAAGCCCTAGTGTGGTTTGAAAAGCAGTCTGATTCACTTGACAGCCCCTTACGAAAGAAAACTGGCCAGGACTGAGACGGCCGCGGGCCCGAGTGCTGTCTCTGTGCTCCAAACTCTTGTCCACCTCCTATCTCGAAGTTTCCTCAACTATAAATGGAAGATAAAAAACCTGCCTTCTAAATGTCCACACGTTTTGCCAGATTGCAACAGAAAATATTTTATAGCTACCATATTTTTTTTCTTCATTAGCATACTGGAGAAACGCCAACTCAAATTAGAGACTAATCTACTTAGAAATCCATGTAAGTAAATTAATTACTGCAATAAACATAGTTAGATATCTGACGATGTCTTCCTACAACAGTATAAAAAGTGATTTCTTGCTGCCTCACGATGATGTGCTTGCTGAGATAAAGGAACAGCAGCTTAGATTGCTCCTCTGGGAACCAGACAAGACAGCCCCGACCTAGAGCAGGGCTCACCAGGGTCATCATACTAGGCATTACAGATCCACAGGCATTACGCAGCTGTACCTGCCGACTGCCTTTCCTAGTGTTCTGCATTATTTCTGAAAGGACATGCAAGAAAGGAAGGTTTAATAGCATAGGCTACCCCTCCCCCAAGTCACACAGAAAAACAGTGACACTGACATGTGGTAACGAGCAAGGAAGGTTTCCCGGAGCAGGAGGGTAGGGATGTAGCATCTAGGGTGGGCTTGAACAAAAAAACTTCAAAGCTGCACATCTTTCTCCCACCCCCTAACCCAGATTTCTGATGATAATCATAACAATACATCTCAATACCCTAATTATGCTGCTCCTACTTATCTTGACATTCAGACTCTAGGATAAAAGAAGACGTACTATATGCAAACCAATTACGGGAAACACAGGAATTTAACAGGATAGCAATGTATGCCACGTGACTGTCCAATTATAAGCTTTTCTTAATAACTACGGGCTAAACAGGAGCTATCACAGATTCAAATCACTCCTGAATTGTGGATATGAATTTTTTAAAAGCACAATAGAGGGAAGATCAAGCTTCCTTTCATTGAAAGGATTTTCCAGGGGTCCACAGGAGCCGGAAAGCAAAGAAGGTTCCTCAGAGAGCTGGGAAGTCCACCTGGCAGAGTGTCACAGGGACAGTACCTGCCTTGGGGTGCCCTGTGCACCCCCCACAGAGGCTCAGAGAGCCACGTGCCTGTGTCCCAGAGCTCACAGAACAATGCCAGAGTGCCAACACGTCAGTACCAGGAAGCCCAGAGCTGTAGGTATTGAACCAGCTCAAAGTTATGGGGGTGAAAGGTAATAATACACTTGAAAATACGCACTAAAAAGAAAAGTCATGCAAAAGGAATAATGATTTAGGAAAATCCTTTAAGTCATCCCCTTGCACCTGTTAAAAAGTCTTTCACAGGCCAGGCACAGGGGCTCATGCCCATAATCCTAGCACTTTGGGAGGCTGAAGTAGGAAGATTGCTTAAGGCCCAGAGTCTCTACTAAAAATAAAAAATCAGCTGGACATGGTGGCATACACCTATAGTCCCAGCTACTTGGGAGACTGAAGCAGGAGGAGTGCTTGAGCCCAGGAATATGAGGTTGTAGTGAGCTATAATGATGCCACTGCACACTAGCTGGGGTGACCGTAAGACTTTGGTAAAAAAAAGACCACAGTTTTTTACCAAAAAGACAAAAGATAGCAAGTGTTGGGGCAGATGTGGAGAAAAAGGAACCCTTGTCCGCTGCTAACAGGAATGTAAATTGGTATAATCATTATGCAAAACAGCATGAAGGTTTCCCAAAATAAAAATCCAACTACCATGTGACCCAGCAACCCCACTTCTAGGTATACATCCAAAGGAAATGAAATCAGTACGTCAAAGAGATTATCTGCATTGCCATGTTCATGGCAGCTCTATTCAGGACAACCAAGACGTGGAATCAATCTAAGTGTCCCTCAAGGAATGAAGGGATAAAGAAAATGTGGTGCATACACACAATGCAATATTATTCAGCGTTTAAAAAGAAGACAACCCTGTACACTGACGAACACATAAAACATGTGGTTAAATGAAAAAAGCTAGGCACTGAGTGAAAAATACTATAGGATCATACATGGGAAATCTGAAAAAGCCAAGCTCATGGAAGCAGCAGGGATTAGAATAGTAGTTCCCAGAGGCCTAGAGCAGGCAGGGTGGGGAATGACGAAAGGTTGGTTAAAGGGTACAAAGTTTCAGTCAGACGGAGGAACGCGTTCCAGAGATCTACCAGATAGCATGGTGACTACAGTTAATAATACTTGAAATTTGCTTGAAAATTGCTGAGAGCAAATTTTAAATGTTCCATCAGAAAAAAAAAGAGAGCCATGTTACTTAGCTTGATTTAATCATTCCAGAAAGTATATACACACTGAAACATCACCTTATATCTCACAACAAATATATACGATAGTTAAAAAATAAGAACAATGATTCTTGCCCACATAACCAATGTTACTAATAATAACAGCTAACATGTACTGAGAAATATCAGTGGGCCAGGCTCTGTTGCAAACACATTACGTGAATTAAATTCCCACAAGTGTTTTCATTAGCCTCATTTACTTACAGGGAAACTGAGGCATGGAGAGGACCAGTATCTTGCTCAGTGTAAGAAATTCAAGTGGAAGAATCTGGAAATCAAGGCAGGTGATCTGGCTGCAGACTCTGCCGGCTTCCTCCCCAGGCTGTCGATCTTTCCTGGCTTGGGATCGGTGGGATAGGAAACTCCCTCAGCAAAGCTACCCACATGCTCTCAGATCGGACTGGAACTTAGCCACCACGCATTCATAATTCTATTTAACATTTCTACTTTTAATATTCAATATATGGACAGAGATCAAGATTTTGCCTTTTGAAGCAATCTTGGCCTTTTCCCTGTCTTTAACACAAGCAGAGAAGACAAGCCATTTGCCTGCATTTGGAAACTTACGTGTATTGGTGAGGCGGGGTCAGGCTGAACGCTCTAAAACACAAATCAGAAGTGTCTGTGTCATCATCTCATGATCACAAGGCCACATTAGTGACAGCACGTTACTGTAAGAATTAGATGAGACCTTGCCTTTAACAGGGAGTACTGGCAGCTGGCCATGACCAGGCAGAAGAGGAGCACCCACATATCCTTGCAGAAGCCCAGGTTCAATGTCAGAAATCCAAGCAGGGAGACCAGAACAACGAGTACAATCACCAGCACATTCTCCTTGACATCTTCAGTTCTGAGCAAATACACAAAGGAAGACAAAGAAGATGAAAGGAGAGCGTGTCCACTTGTAAACAGTGGGTGCCTGCATGTGTCTAGAAGGGCAGTGTTAGCCCAGCAGTTCCCCGAATTAAGCCCCTGTTTTTGCTACAAGACCTTTAGGCTTTTTTCCTTCCTCATCCCTGTACTATAAACAAAACCCACACCTTAACCCCAGATTTCTATCACTGAAGCAAATTAAATGTCAGCCCATTGGATTAACAATTCCATGCACACTATGAGTTTCAAATAAAGAGCCTCACTGGTTCCTTTCATTTGAAAGGGTAGGAGAGAGGGTGCATTAACACCTGGTGAAGGCAGGAAATGGTTTCCAGATAAGAGTCCTTGGAGCCAGCGTTTGAAACCCAGAAAGGTCCAGCCAGAGAGCTGAGAGAGATATGCAACCTCTCAAAGGTACAGAGAGCCTGCCACAGGGTGTGCCATGGCCACAGCGTCTCCCTGGGTAATTTTCTCTTGTGCGACTCCCCATCCAAGGCATGAAGGGACTCACGTTCATGTACTGGCAGGAAGGGACTGCGGGGCTGGATCCTGGAACCTAAGCAGGGTGCAGAGGGAGCTGACAATAGGGCTGCAAGGGACAGAGCTGGGGGGTCGCAGTGCTGCAGAGAGCTGGGAGGGAACATGTGAGGGAGGATGGGGAGACATGAAGAATGAGCAAGGACCTGGCCTAAGACTCCAGAGGGGGAAGACTTAGGATAAAATGCAGAGTGGGGCCATGGGAGGAGGTGGCAGAAATGAGTAAGGGGCTGAGCAGGGTGGCTCATGCCTGCAATCCCAGCACTTTGGGAGGCCAAGGTGGGAGGATTGTTTGAGTGAGGTCAAGACCAGCCTGGAAAATATAGCAAGACACCACCTCTACAAGAAAGAGAAAGAAAAATTAGCTGAGCTCGGGAGCAGACACCCACAGGCCCTGCTACTTATGAGACTGACACAAGAGGATCACTTAAGCCTGGGCGTTTGAGGGTAGTGAGCTATGACGTCTTCACTGCACTCAGCCCGGGCAGATCCTGTCTCCAAAAAAGAGAAAAGAAAAAATGGACTAAGGGAGGATGACATGGACCACAATGTCAGAGGACAAAAGGCCTAGAGATCAGATGGGTTATTCCCAAGAATCTGAACATACTTCTTACCTCACCAAATTTTGCTCCGACAGACATTACTCTCCCTCTTAAAACTGTGATCTTTTTTAGACAGGGCTAAGTTGCTACTTCACACCTGGCATGTAAATAATTATGAACACTTTTTAAAAGTTAATAGGCTTTATTTTTTAGAGACATTTGAGATTCATAGCAAAACTGAGGGAAAACACAGAGTTCCCACAGACACACACAACCATCAGCTGATGAGCCTATGTTGACATGTCATTGTCACCCAAAGTACACAGCTGACATCAGGGCTCACTCCTGGAGTTGTATATTCTGTGGGTTTTGACAAATGTAACCACCATTACAATATCATACAGAGCAGTTTCCCTGCCCTAAAAATCCTCCACCATCAAACCCCTGGCAACCATTAATCTTTCTATTGTCTCTGTAGTATTGCCTTTTCCAGAAGGTTGAACAGCTTTTTCAGATTGTCTTCTTTCATTCAATAACAGGCCATGAAGGTTCCTCCATGTCCTTTTGTGGCCTATGACCCATTTCTTTTTATCCCCTGTAATAATATACGTTAGGGATGTGTCATGGTTTACTCTCCATGTGCCCAGTGAAGGCCAACTCGGGTGCTTCCAAGTTTGGGCAACTATGAATAAAGCTGTTATAAACATTTATGTGCAGGTTTCTGCACAGACATTAAGTTTTCAACTCATTTGGGTAAATACCAAGGAGTCAGACTGTTAGATTGAGTGGTAAGGACATGGCTAGTTTTGTAAGAAGCTGCAGAACTAGTTTCCAAAGTGGCTGCCCCATTCTGCACTCCCCAGTGCTGACTGCACCCTCACGGGCCATGGTGCTGTGGTGCTTTGTTTCTGCCGTCCTACCAGGTGTGTGGTGGTGCCTTGATGCTGTTTCCACGTGCAGTTCTCTAGTAGCCCAGGAGGTGGAGCACCTTTCACTCATCTAGACTTATTTGTCGCCTGTATTTCTTCCTTGGTGAGGTGTCTGCTCAGACCTTCAGCCTATTTTCAAGTTGTTCATTTTCCTACTGCTGAATTTTAAACATTCTCTGTCTATCTTGGATAACAGTTCTTTGTCATATATGCCTTTTGTAAGTATTTTCTTCCAGTATGTGGAACCTTTTTAATAAATGAATAAATGAGTAAAAATGAACCCAACTGTAATGCAGACATTTGATGCCTTAGCAGCTAAAGAAAACGAGAGATACAACTTGGATAAAACTCTTGAGGAAACACACAATTAAGGGCATGAATCATTTGGTACAGACTTTTTGCCTATAATTACAGACAGATAGGCAAAGGATTGATAGATAGATGGACAGAGATCCAAGAGATTCCAAGAGCAACCAAAGTAAATGACTGCAATAAAATAAACTCAAAGCTGTGCTTGCCAAGAACACAGCCTTGGGCCTCTCGGAGGAGGAAGGGCAGGAGACTCTGGAGGCAACAAGCCAAGAGAAGAAATCAATGCTTAATTTGGTTGGACTGAACCACAGCTGAGATATTACAGAATAATATAAGCAAGTGGAAAAGTAACAAAGAAATGTACAGAAAGATCAAGTACTCAGAGATCCTGGTGCTCAAGTTAAAAGATTTTTTTTGAGAGACAGACAGCCTAGTTCTGTTTTTGCCCAAGCTAGAAAGCTGTGGCCCTAGCCTAGCTCACAGCAACCTCAAACTCTTGGGCTCAAGCTAACCTCCTGCCTCAGCCTCTCCAATAGCTGGAACTGCAGGTGCATACATTACACCCATCTAATTTTGTATTTTTAGCAGAGATGGGGGGTCTCACTCTTGCTCACACCAGTCTCCAACCCCTAAGTTCAAGTGATCCTCCTGCCTGGACCTTCCAGGGTGCTAAGATTACAGAAGTGAGCCACAGTGCCCAGCCTAAAAATCTTTTAAAAACTACTTGGGGAACTAAAATATATTTGGTGAAAAGAGAAATGTGTGTGTCATCTACTTTCCACAAGGCACTGTAATAGAGCTGTATATATTTGGTTAGTGCCAGCTCATAAAATTCATTACATGTTCTCCAGTGATGTACACTGACAACACGTGGACACCTTGCAAGTACATACAGAAATTCCAAAGGAAGAAAAACAAATGTCTCTCTATTCAGAGGGAAGGAATCAAGTTCCTAAAAAAGTATTTTTCTGCAGATTCTTCTCCAGCAGGGCTCCATTCCTCTGCCCCAGCCTCCACCCACAAATACACACACACCCATCCCAGGCCTTGGTCTTTCACATATCTGCATTTAAATACTGGGTAAAAAAGTTTACTCTCTAAGGCAAACAGTGGCTTGAGTAAGGCTGTACTTTTGAAAGAGGTTTATAAGGTACACTGGAGGGGAAAGAGGCCAGAGCAAGGATAAATACTACTCCCAGGAGACATAATGAGGGCCTGGGAAATCGACATGGCTGGGGAAGAGAAAGGGATCCCTGACTCTAGGACATAATTCAGAGCAAGGCAGAAAGGACCCAGATGGAGTATGTTCAATGAAGGATTGACTGAAAGAATAAAAATTTCTCTAAGATTTAAATCGGGGGGGGGGGGGGGGGGGCAGGCATATTTTATAATTTGAAGCACAAAGTGATCGG
>CAUYPK010089165.1:0-62493 GCA_963574355.1 Loris lydekkerianus
ATTCCTGAGTGAACAGAGCTTTCTTTCTTTCTTTCTTTCTTTCTTTCTTTCTTTCTTTCTTTCTTTCTTTCTTTCTTTCTTTCTTTCTCTTTCTTTCTTTCTTTCTTTCTTTCTTTCTTTCTTTCTTTCTTTCTTTCTTTCTTTCTTTCTTTTAGAAACAGAGTCTTTCTTTATTGCCCTCCGTAGAGTGCTGTGCCATCACAGCTCACAGCAACCTCCAACTCCTGGGCTCAAGTGATTGTCTTGCCTCAGCCTCCCAAGTAGCTGGGACTACAGGTGCCCACCACAACGCCCAGCTATTTTTTGTTGCAGTTTGGCCAGGGCCAGATTCGAACCCACCTCCCTCAGTGTATAACACTGGCACCCTACCCACTGAGCTGCAGGCACTGCACCAGAGGTTGGTTTCTAATGATGACAAACATCACAAGGAAAACCTTCCTTAAGTCTTTGTCAGTTATTCACTCAATCTGGCCTAAAGCAAATGCTTGTGATTTTCTTAGTACTGGGGTGGCCATGTTGGTCTGGGGTGGCCCAGATAGTCATAGGGGGTGAATGAGTTTCTGAAGGCTGTGCCTGTGTCTGGAATATTGCAAACACAATTACAGTCTATCTCTTATCTTCCATAATGTCAAGGTAATTCCTGTGGGATCAGTTTTTTCATTGGTTAATTTAGTTGAATTTATAATCTGTGATATAGAAAACGAAGTCAGGTTTAGGTGTATCTGCCTTAGTTCATGATGTCAAAAGCTTTGGCAAAAAAATTACTTCCCTGCTTTTACCACATACTATCTGTTTACATAGAAGAATAAAAACATACATTTCTAGAATTTAGAGATTA
The DNA here is from genome assembly GCA_963574355.1 of Loris lydekkerianus. Classification (NCBI taxonomy): domain Eukaryota; kingdom Metazoa; phylum Chordata; class Mammalia; order Primates; family Lorisidae; genus Loris; species Loris lydekkerianus. Next base: position 839 of record CAUYPK010089165.1, read on the forward strand.
TATTCTTTTTCCTTGATATACCCCCCTCTACTATTATGCTCATTCTCAGGTGTTTTTGACACAGGTTCCAGCATTTCTGATGAACACATTTTCTGGGAAACGTGGTTATATGGCACAGTCCCCCAGAGTTTTCAGAAGTATGACCTTGGGTTTAGAATGGAGCATGTAAGGTGTGGATACAGATGACTCCTGGTATCCCGTGTGTCATATAAAGTGGATGACACCAGAGGGGCACTGCTGAAATGACTCCTGGGTCTATTTGTGGGTCATGTTCTTCAGAATTATTCCTAAGGAAAATATCAGCTTCATTACAAGCATCACATTTCTGTATGGGCAAAGCTTGAACAGAAATTTGAAACATCCTTCTGGGGCCATTTTATGTTTAATTACTTTCAATAAATTTACCGTTACAGGCCTATACCTTGAAGTTTACATTCTTGGAATTCTAGGACTCTTTCTGGGATTCTTTTAGGCACAGTCTATACATGTAGACCATTTCCTGTAAAAGTGACATGGTGAACTAGGAGTGGGTCGAAGTCACACCAACAATGTGGTTGTTTAGAGGGCTTACCTTCACCTTTCTCAGGCCAGACTTTGGGGCCTGAGGCTGGTCTTCCTACAATGTGTACCATGTGCCCTGACCTCCCAGAATCTGTTAAGGTGGCAGGTAGGAGGTAAACTGGGAAGCTCACGGACACCACCAGAATTCCCTTCAATATAAAGTGAATTTACCCCAATGAACACCTTTCATAAAATACAAGGATACTGAATCCCTGGAGAGGAATTCAGAGCCTCTGAGCTGAAAGATTAACTCATTTCTTGTTGGTGTTTAGGTTAGGAAATCAAACTTCAGGCCTCTGAAGAATGTGAGTGTGCATGAGTGTGTGTGTATGTGTCTGTCTGTGTGTCTCCTTCAAGAGCCTATAGTACTTACACAGAGACTGAACTTTAATTACTTCAGCCTAAGGGAAAGTCCTCTTTTTCTTATTATTTTATACAGTTAAGGACTTTTATACAGTTAAGGACCTCATAAAAAGAGATGGATCCTTGTACTTTTTCCTGGGAACCCTAGACAGTGAGCTGTCAGCCTCTCTTTAGGGCCAAGAGTTTAATATGCACAGAGGTAGGAGCAAGTCCCAGATCCACCCAGGATAAAGACGGAAAAAGCCCTCTTGGATTATCTGACTCAATATCCTTGACACCGGGACAAACAAGAGTCACTCTAATCCTTCACACAGTTTTTCTAAACTTATCTAGAGTTTCATCTCTGACATTCAGAGAGGCAAATGCATGAGTGAAAATGGAAGTTTATGCCACCGTTGGACCATTTGGGCTGTTATTTATCTATTTCCCTATGTGGGAGGAATGCCGGGATGGAAGAGGAGAGAATTTGGGGGAATCTTTAATGGTAGACCTAAAGCTGATCTTTTTTTAAAACTGGAGTTTGGTGTTTAATAAATAAAACTCCACTTGTCAATCTGGGAAATGTGGTGTTTCTTTGAGTGGATAAAAGATTCATGAAGAGTTGTGTCATGTGATGTGTTGAGGGCAGCTTCTTTCCATTTCCAGATTCACATTTGGAAGGAGGCAGGTGTCTTCCCTCAGGTAACTCGGGGTTCAAGCGAGGCCCAGCCTGTGGGCAGGCCTCAGCCTTAGAGACCTTCACGAGCAGGAGAAGGAGTCCTAACTCCCAGGCTGGGGGTCATTTTTCCCTGCTCTTTGAAGTGCCTGTCCACACCCCTCAGTTGAGGTGGTAAGAAATGAACACAAATGACTTTATGGGGAAAGGAGTGGAAAGGCACGCTCAAGTTTTTGGTGCTCACATAGGACTGTTTTCCTTCTATTGCTGTGTATCTGAATGGTGGGAACTTTCTATGCGGAAGAGAATTATTTCTGTGCGCAATTGTCAGTCCTGCCAGTAAAGTTATGGCTGCCCTATAAAGGAGGACTGCCTGTCTCCCTTTGTCCTAGGTTGTGAAGGCCTCCTGGTCAATAAATACATATTAATCATGTAAAAGGATTGACATGCAAATGAAGGGCATCATTGACAAGCCCTGGATGGCAGAGGGGACCCCGGCTGCAGCTGTGGTCCTGAGTGGAGAAGCCAGGGCTACATCAGAGTCCTTGTCGGGTGTTTTCTGGAAGGTTACCACTTTTTTCCAATAAATGTGTTAATTGGACTAGAGATGGCTTTAGGATCTTTTGCTTGCATGCTTCTGAGCTCTGTCAAGTCTCCAGAATTTTTTTTTTTTTAATTTCCCAATTTAAGTCTGGCAATAAACAGGCCACCCTTTGGATCGCCGTGTCTCTCGGCCCAACTGGAAGTCTCCAAAGGTACTTTGTTCTTTCCATCAAAGAAAAGTTGAACCAATCCGAGAAACAGTTAAAAGCTTAGGTGAATTTTCGGAAGAATGTTTAATATTGTAGAAATAATTATTAGCTGCCATAATGAATTATTGCTTATAATATAGCATGTTGTATATTGTGGGGTTTTTTTTACAGAGCACAGGCACTACAACATAAGCTCGGTATAGGCAAAACTCAGCCTTGATTCAGATTTGTCTATATGGATGACACCTGTGGGTGTATATATTTTACCAACAATGGGTTTTACGATACATATAACAATGGAAAAATATGATTTGGGGATCAGGATATACATGGAAAATTTTTTTGTTACAAAGACAAAATAAAATGCATTATTATATGCTCCCAGCACCTCTGTGGGGTGAATATTGTTGCTTTATCCATTATGAATCATTGAACTGTAAGAAAATAGTTTAACCCCGCTGGTAGACTAAGTTACTGTATATGTTGAAGTAAAAATGAAGAGAATTATTTGAGCCAGTGGATGTTCTAATTTTGATTTCCCTAAGGGTATAAATGTTTAAGAGGTAGACAACTGGATTCATACAATTTAGGCTTGGAGGTATGTCTGTGGACACTTGTCAGCCAGGGTACTGGCATTCAGTAACTTTGGAATTGCACCAGAAAGCAGTTACTTTTGGTGATATTCCTCCTGAGGTCAGAGGTGTCAAAACGGGCCCTACTTTGGTAAAAACTGTGGATGTGTGGGACTTATGTACGTGGGCCTGCGTGTTGTCTTTCTTTGGTGGTCTATGTCTGACGTAACCTAATACTCTGAACTGATATCAGGTCCTACTAGGCAAACCGGAGGAAACACTTGGGAACATAAATGGTCTTCCTCTCCTGTTGTGAAGCACTAACCCTGATACCTTGTGAATTCAGTGTATCTGAGGATGACCCAGATTTTTCTGTATGTGGGGGCTATATTAGTGCGAAGTAGGATATTGACTTGCCAAAACACTTGAGTTTTCCTTTTAAATAAATTCACAAGGATGTTTTTTGATAGGGGGTTTTTTAGCTCTGAAAATCCACTCCCAGGTTCAAAATCAAACACTGACTCCTTTAAATTCTTGCTGTGAACATATGCTTAATGTACTTTATTAATATTTATCTAGATTTCAGACGAATCAAGTATTACCTAGAAATTAAACCTGGTGAACATGTCTATTGAATTACTCTTTGTGTGTGTGTGTGTGTTTATATGTGTGTGTAAAGGAGAAAGTAGCTACTATCAGAGATAAATTATTTAACATGATTTTCCTATATTGTAGAGAGGCAGGCTAAGCCTCATTTTTTGGATTATGATTTGTATTATGAAATGCTTATCAAATGTTTTCCAAAGATTAGTTTAATTTTAATTAAATAAACCTTTCTCAAGAGGAGGCTCCCAACTATTTCTTGTACCCAGAGGCTAACGTACTTGTTGTTTTTAATTATTTTCTGCTGTTACCCAAACTGCTTTGGGTACTCCTGCCCAATTAAATGAAAGGCACAGGTTCCTTATACACAATATGTTTAATATTTAATTTTAATTAAATTAATTAAATTGTTTATTTAATTTTATGTGCATTATTGTTCATGGAATAATGCAAAATTCATGATAGGAAGTATTGGGGTGGGGAAGTGGATCAAAGAGCTTTCAAACAAGCTAATTATAGAGCTTAAAGGAAAGTTCATATCCAGGGGAAACATGCGAACATAGGGCAAAAGCTAAACCTGAACTTTCCCAGCAGCGTCCCATGGTCATAGCCAGGGTAGAGTTGCGTGTGTTGGCCTCTTTCATCCTCTGAAGCTGTAGCAGCTGCTCGGCAGAGGACAGGGTATGTGCACATATGTACGTGCTGTTGTCACAGCTCATGCTCCAGTGACATTTTCTACTTTGCCGAACGCAGAGCTACCAGAACAGGGCTCCTGGGGAAGGACTATTTTCTACCCAAAGACATTGGCAAAACTTCTAATAATGTCTTCCCACTAAGAAGAGGCCCATCCTAATAGCTTGAAGCTGCCCAACTCAGGCCAGCGCTTACAAAGTCGGAGGCATTTGGTGGGGCTCATCTTTTGGTTGGGAGCAGCTCCTTGCAGGGACGGGCCCTTTGCTTGGTTCAGTTTCCATCACAGTTTGCATCTTTAGGGCATAATTTCTCAGACGTGTTTTCATCTGCACAGTTACAGCCTTTACTGTCTCACGCTAGAGCGTTTAACTCCCAGGAAATCGCTTTAACAGAAATAGGATGTAGACACCAGAAAAAGTCCCCAGAACGCTTAATTTGCTTTGCCCCCAGTGCTCCCATCTGAGTTGTCTTGCACAATGGGCTCTGGAGTCAAAAGTTTCAAAGTGCCTAAGTTGAAGGAACCCCCTGAGTTCTGAGGCATTTTATTATTTCTCTTCCCTATTTTCCTGACTTAAAATTAGGACATTCTTTCTATCATGGTTTGGTACTTGGGGCATCTGAGCCAAATTTTCCAAATCTGACCTGAAATGCTGTATTCACTAAACTTCTTTTCATTTTAGAGTTTTGCCCAATCTGTGTCATTGTTAAGTATTTACACTTACCACTCTATCTAAATCTTTTTTTTCGTGGTTGGGGATAGTTTCTCTTTCTTGATGCCTTCTGCTTATTGAGATTTATTAACTCTACTTGGTCATATATAACCTTCAACTTGATTCTCTCAGCTACTGAGAAAAAAAAAGAGGGGGGGAAAAAATAAATAAATGGAGGTTGTTTCAGTTTCACTAGCCACCTTCCATGAGAATGGAAACGCTAAAAATAAACTGTCTCTTTCTTTGTTGTTGTTGTTTGTTTTTTTCTCCCAAGGCTGATTTTGTTTCAGTAGATTAAATATTATCATAAAAGTAGCTGATGATGCAGTAAATTAAAAATCAGGTTGTAGAGTATTTTGCAAAAGCCTTTTTACTTCTATGGCACTTAACCAATCGGGGCAAACATTAGTTTTAAACCAAAGCAATTGTCAGAAGGAGTTTTTGCTTCTAACAAGGGCTCAGAAAATACAGAGAAGCATAGTTAACTAGTATGGACCCAGTAAAAACGAGACCTTGAATTTATAGAGAGATTAATGTTGGTTCCCTGTGCATAGAAAAAAATCACTTTCTCACTCTCCATTTATACTGCAAATCTGTAAGTTTAAAGACATTTTTAGTATAAAACATAAGCCTGGGCAGCTGCAAGAAATGTATCTGAGGACAGATGCAATCGAATTTGTGGGGCACTGCTGTGTCACCACATTTAGCATCAAATTATGAATTAAACAAGAAGAATGAATAACAAATTAGGATTTGCCTAAGCTTAGCTTTGTGCAGTGGGACAATGAAAATTTATTTGAATGCTATTCCTTGATGAGGTTACAGATTTTCTCTCAACAGAAGATACGCATTAATACTGTGGAGACAATTCTTGGAAGTTCATTTTCTAGGCACATCTTAGAAACCTTTTCATAGAAATGGAAAACTCTTGTGTAGATTTAGATTTTAGGAAACACCCTACCTCATGTAACTTTTCCTGTGGAACTTTCAGTATGGGAATGGTTTGTTAAAAATATTTTAGTGGATGATACCAGAAATGTCAAAGCTTAGCTGTGTGTGTGGAAGGGGTTTGTTTTGGAATTTTCTTTTTTTCTGATGTGTAAAAATGTTAAAGAGTTTGGTTTTTAGGACTCCTACAACTGGCTAAGAAATGACAGGCTTCTTACAGCTGGGCTGTTTGTAAAAAAATGACTACACTTCCCATAGCCAATTATATTTTTAAAAGTACGGTCAACTACTCCTCCTCCCCTAACTGGAAATGCACATGCGGAAATTGGGGTGAAACAAGGAAATGCTGTTGGTAACATTAACCAGGGAGCAGACAAGGTAGACAGACAGAAAGTAATTTCTTCTGTTACTGGATGTCAGAGAACTTTCAAGCCCCTAATTTAGCGATGTACATAATCATTCCAAGAGTATTTAAGAGACATAGAAAATAGAGTATTTTTGAAAATTAAAACATAACCCGGTAGGACTGATAGATCTTTTCTATGTAGGTTCACATTATATCTAAGTGATGTTGCCTTTTTTTTTTTTTTAATAAACTTTTTATTTTCAAAGAATTTTAGGTTTACAAAAAAGTTGCGAAGGTTGTTGCCTTGTTTTTTATTGAAAGCATTATTATTGCAGGTATTATGTACAAGTTTGGCTCTTCCCAAGCATGCTGTCAAGCGGCAGAAAGTGTCCCTGTGAGGAGGTGGGGGTATGATGCAGTTTGCTGAGCGTTATCTGGGGCTCCTGTCTCCCTGGATGGAGAGGGACCTCATGAGAAAGTCAGGTTAGAAAATACAGTAACAGTACAATGTATTTAAACAGCAGGTTGTGTAAAAATAAACAAATAGCTAGTTTAAGTCAAAGGATCCGCTTTGCACGGGCTGTTTTTATATAGACGACCTTCTTTTCTCCAGCCCGTTTGTGTCTATACACAAGGTCAGTGTTAGCTGACACAGTGTTGCTATGTCTTCTTGGTGTCACCTTTGAGATTCTGACAAAAACTGGGGCAAAACCAGGAGCCTGGCCTCCTTCCCACCCTGTGGTCTCCCCTTTTGAGTCCAGGGAGGAACCACTCACGTCCAGAGCCGGCGTGGTGCCCGTGTGCCCGTGTGCCTGTGCCATAGTAATTCTCTTCTGTGGCCTTGAGCCCTAAGTAGCTAATTTTCTGTGTTAGGTTTTATTTCAAAATGGGCTTAATTTGTAAAAGTTGGAAGATAAGGAGGGAGAATGGGAGGATAAAATCCGCTCTTGGAAATCAGTCACCGACATCACTTCTCTGAGGTCTTAGTAGATGGGACTGGCTGCCTCTTCCCGCCCCTCTCACCTCACCTGCCTCCACCCCAAGTGCTAATCACATTCAGGCCAAAGGCAGGTATGGCTACCTGGCCCCAGCTCAGAGGGCATTTTATTTTATTTACAGATGAGCTGTTAACCCTTGGAACATGGACTCCTCTGGAAGCTATGACAGAAGGAAGGCCTGCCCGGTTGTGGCAGCTCCAGCTAGCGCTGCACTAGGACTTCCTTAATTAGCTGTGCCCCTGGGAACACAGACTGGGAGGAGGGGTCCCCCAGCGTCCTCCCAGGCCCTGTCCCCAGCCTGCACACCAGAGGGGACCCCTTCAACGCATACGAGGCCTAGGGCCTGGCCGCAGAGAGGACTCAGCTCTGGCTCTCTCGGAACGTAGTTGCTGCCCTGTTCCAAGTGGAGCTCCAAGCAACTATCTCATACCCTGGTTTGTCTTCCCAAATAATGGTTGAACTTTTGGAAGCAGTGAATTTGATATATATGCTCTTATTCCAACGATGTTGCAAGTGCTCAAAATCTTTTAAGAGCTTCTCTTTTGCAATTGCCTTTAAGAATTCGTTTATAACTCACATATTCACACACACACACACACACACATACACACAGCCCTTGGTAGTCATAAAAGGAGTTTGTGACTTTATTCTCTTTCTCAAAATAGCATTTCCCTGTTTAATCACTTGCCTTATTCATCAGACTTGGCTCAGATGCCTTTCCATTCCATCTCAAACTCAGATTCCCCCTTAAGGAGGAAATTTCTCCACCACCACCAAGGATTTTCAAAAGAATGTGCCACAGACTCCCATGACACTTCCAGAATAGGAGTTCTTAAAGGGTTTTTAAGCATGGCAGTGTAATTGTGTGAGTTCCAAGGGTGTTGTTTAGGAAGGGGACAAAATACATTTGGATGTGTGAAAGTTCCAGGTTGGTGAATATTCCAGCCATGAAACATTATTGCCCCCAAACCTGTAGTAACCTACCCCACACTGCAGTATCTGCCTGAACCTTGCATTAGTGAACTAGCGAACATTATCAAGTCAATATTTGTTTGAATTTCAAGGAAGATAGGTAGGGCAGGCTTCTAAGACGAAAATCAAAGGGCCGGTTGTAAGGGCGTGTTGAAATGCCTGAGGTGAGAGAACCTGGCAATTGTCATGACTTTTACCAAACTCTTCTACTTGCATCTAAGACTTTCCCCCCATAATATAGATGTGTAGACAATGACAAATAAAAATGTGTTAGCCCTGAACCATGTTCTGAGAACTATTTCTGGTGACGAAAGCCCTAATCTGCATGAAACACGCTTCTTTGTTTCAATTCATCATATATATGTATATGTGTGTGTGTGTGTGTGTGTGTGTGTGTACAGGAGCAGGAGGCCTGTTCCTGCCACCATGTATATATATATGAGTGTCCACCCTTTCTTCTAGAAACAAGAACATCGAAAGAGGGTCTGGCAGGAGGGAGAGCAGAGTTCTCCCTGACAGGCCTGAGAGTGTTGTATTGATAAATCAAGTTCCCAGTGCAATTTGGGGTGAGAGAATCTGATAGTTGACATTTGAAAGATGGCGTCAACCGAGTTATCACAGGAAAAGCCAGCGCGCTCTGGGCTTGGATTTCCTTATACATAAGTTGCTGGTTAGCACTATTTCATCTTGAATTACATTCACGGGCACTCTAACCTTTCCAGTGTTAATCGAGCCCCACTGTAGGATTCTCTTTATGGAGGGAGGACAAAGTGTCCCAGGGAAGAGTCTGGCATGAATGCTCCGTCCGCATGTGGGGAGACGCTCACTGTGGAAGGGAGCCATGAACTTGGGCAGGGGTGTGAGTAGATTGGGCCAGTCAAGGTGAGGCTGCAGGGACCTTTGGAGGCTTGTGGTGTGGGGTCAACCTCTCCTGGCAGGCCAGACTACCACCCTGGGATATAAGGCTGCTCTCTTCAGCACTGGGAACTGTGCTGGGAACAGGAGGCCTGGTCCTGCCACCTCCAGCTGGGTGACCTTGGGTAGGACTTTTGCTATCTCTGGGTGTGAGCATATCCGTTTGCAAAATGAGGTGATTGAATTAGCTGTGGAATTCCTTAGTTGGGGTCCTTGACAGGCGATCCAGGGGATCTTTCCAGGCCCCTATGACAAATCTCAATGTGTTAAGGTGATCGCTGGAAGTGTATCCATCTTCTGCTTGCTAAGAACACTCTGGGAAAGCAAATTTGACATTGTCTTGCTTTGGGCTGGAGGTAGAGCAGCTTGCCGTGCTCACAAATGCTGTTTCATGGTACCTCAAAGCTCTGACTGGCAGTTACATTTGCTTTTGATAAATAAAAATGGGGAAAATAATTTAGTATTATTTAATAAATATTTTAAAAGTAACCAGCATTTATTCATAACCTGGCTTACTGTTTATTGTTGGCCCTTAGTAAATGATAGTCATAATAACTATTAATATTATTATAGCTAATCTGGTTGGCCAAAGCTTTTGAAATGTGGGCCATAGCAAGAACATTTCATCTTTGTGGGGAAGTGGTTAGGGGCTCTGGGTGGGGCTGGTGTGTAAGCCCTTGCAGATAAGGTTTTGGGCTTCTCTGCTGCAGATTCCTAGGGCCACCAGGCAGGGTGGGCACGGGGGTTCATGGCAGATCCCGGGCATGGAACCTGGAAGCAGAGTCTCTGGACCTCCTTTCGTCTATAGCCAGTCACTCGCTTTGGCCCTTTCTTACCCTGGAGCTGTCTCGGGCTACAAATGGCCTGGCCATGTGGCCCTGGAGGGCAGAGTTCTGGGACTGTCCTAGAAAAGCCTGGGGGTCTGACTGCCTGCTTGATCATTGACTGGGGGTTGCATACTTTGAAGGGGACAGACATGGGGTTAGGAAGAGACCCTTGACTTAGAAGAGACAGTGAGTTGCATATCTAGTTCATGGCATGGTGATTCTGTTTGGAAAACAATTGTTTGATTGTCTTTTTAGAATTTTATGCCATGTACCATAATAAAACTACCATTTATTGATTGCTCCTATTTTCCTAACACTCTCCTGGGCTGTACCTATATTATCTCATTGATTCCTTATGTTAGTCCTTTAGAATGCACCAGCATTTCCATTTTATAATTTCAGACACTGATGCTCAGAGAGGTTAAGTAACTTCCTAAAGATTACACAGCTGGAGAGTTGCAGAGCTGGAATTTAAAGCCTATACTCTTTCCAAATATTAAAAATTTACTTCTGTATGATTGAACATATTACGGTATGAAAAGGGCAAATGTATCAAACTGCTGAAGATAATAGAGTAAGCGGTAATCCAGATAGGCTTCTTGGAGGAAGAGAGTTTTAAGTTGGCTTTTGAGGGAGAAAAGGGAGAGAGAGCAGGGGTGGAGGCAGAGGGTGGGGACTGACCCTGAGTGGCGTGTGTAAAGGTAAGGGGGGAGCTGGGGTGGTGGGTCTGGGGTGATGGCAGCAGGCAGAGCCCCTGTGGGAGGTCAGGCTGGAAGTGATGTGATCATGGTTCCTGCTCTGGGGACAAGTGACAGGTGACAGGTGTGGGCATCTATTTCTTTTCCACACCGTTGGCCCTGCTCCTGTCTTTGGCTATCACAGTCCTCTCTGCCACCAGCAGCAGGGGCTGCTGCAGCTTTCCTGCTCTGTAGGCAGCAAAAAGGCCCCAAGAGAAACTGGCGAAGGTTTGGGGTTGGCTTCCCTCCCTCCCTGTCCTGGGTCTTTTGTTCCTTTCCCTTTCCCTCCTTTTCTCCTTCCTTCCAAATATTTCCTTTTTAAAACTTGAATGTAAGCAATAATTAATATTTAATTTTAAAGATCACCTATAGTATAGCTCCACCTCTCTACTGTGGAGCCATTCTGATCCACTTTTCCATAACCCCTCTGCTCCTGCCCAGCTGCACACGTCATGTTTACACAGTTGGGAACATTGGGCAGATATAAAAGTCCCAGGTCTTTTTGTGCCTCCAGAGACCTTGATCTCAGAACATTTCTTGTCTGCCTTGCCTTTGTGATCACGAAATCATGAGTGGCCACCTACATCCCACTGGGCTGGGGTGCCCTGAGGGCAGATGCCTCCCCCACAGCTACATTACTTTCCTTGCTGCTTCTTTTGGTGGCTGTCTTATAGCTCACGCTGTCACTGAGGGCCTCGGCAAGTGGGCAAGACTTGAGGACTTGGGGATAGAATGCCGAGTTTGGGGCTGCCTGGGATGAGGGGTACAGTGTAAGCCAGGGATAAGCTGACTGACGAGATGCCTCTGGGGACAGATTGGGTGGGGGGGTGAATGAGGGTGGTATGCGGGATATAGATCTAAGCCCTGTTGCTGACCTTGAGAAATTTTCTTAAACTCTCTTAGCCTTACAGCCTTTAGGCTAAAGTGGGGCTATTGATATTTATTTCTTGAAACTATGATGAGGATTAAATGAGATAATATTTGCAAAATGTCTGGCATTCACAAACATTAGTTCCCTCTCCCTCTCTCCTTTCAGACGGTCTTTAGCTGCTTGGAGAGGCCGATGATGAATAGAAGCATCTCTCTCTCAGGAGGCCTTGGCCATGGGCAGAGCAAAATGATGGTCAGTCCACACACTCAGCAGATGCTTAGGGAACAACAACTCTGTTCCAGAATACAGCCCTGAACTAGACAGGCAAAATCCCTGGAATCACCGAGCTTACAATCTGGTCTGGAGACAACCAATAAACAGGTAAACACAAAAATAAGAGTCTCCCTTATCGGTGAGTACTATGAAGAGGCAACAGATGTTTAAATCAGAATCGATGGTGACAGCAGAATCTTATAAGAAAGGCTCTGGAGAGGCATTTGGTAGGAAAACAGGGCCAGAGAATTTGTGTCAAAGCAGTTGGGTGTTTATCTGGTGGTGGCTTTGGGATGAACCATTATGGATTTTATGGAAGGCAGAGGCTAATGTGCACTTCCCCAAGACCCATCCCCTCTGGCCAGCACTTTTGGGGGGATCACATTTGATCCAAGTTCTGCAAGATGAGAGAAGTGGTCAGACATATGAAGTTCTGGGGCAGGAGGTTAGTACTCAAGGGGCAGAGCGTTGCACCCATGCGGGGAAGCAGGGCAGAATTTAATTTTCAGTGCCAGGTAGTCCCTGAAGGGCTTGGAATTGGGTAGGGTTGACTTGATCTGACTTGTGGTTTAAATATTTACATGTTGTCCTTAGAACTGATAGGAAGAAACTTGTATATAATAGGGAAGAATATTTTAGAGTTTGTGCAGCAGAACTCATTGTGATTAGGCATATCTGGGAATGTCATGGAGGCTTTGTTTTATTGGTGAAATGGGTATTGAATTAATAGAAGATAAACCCTGATAGAACATCAGCACCATGTTAAGGCCAGCAAGAAACTTGGAGATCTGGTTAAGAAGAGGGAAGAAATGCCCCAGTTGTGACATTTCTGTGATCATGAAGGAAATAGGAGAAGTGGAGTGAAGTCTGGGAAAAGCCGGACAGAGGACAGTGGCTGAGGTGTGTAAACAGGGATGTCGGAGCCATGGCCTGAAGGCTGCCATTGAATGGCTCTCTTTCTTCTGCCTGACGTGGTTCCTCAGAGTCTATGACCTCCATATCTCGGACCTCCCAGGACTTGTGGTGACATTTCTTCTCCCCTGGCTTTCATGAGTTTGGTTGGGTTCCACTGTTGATGCTTTCAAGGGTCCTCCCATTTTTTGCTTTGTCATGAAGGGTGGGGCCTGTCCAGGAAGGCTGGGTGCGTGGGGAGACCACATGGAACAGGAAGAAGTGCAGCTGGGTGGTGTAGCTTCATTGCGACTCTCAGGGCTGGTGTAGGTCGTCAGCTCATGTGTGATGCACATTCAGACGTTTCTACCTACACCAGCGCCTATACCAGCGGCTCTCAACCCATGGGTCATGACCCCTTTGTAACAATGAAAATGCATCTCGGCATTAGGAAGGTTGAGAACCACTGGCCGATACCTTTTTGCCCCCATGCAAACTCTGTCACCTGCACATCACACACATGAGCCTGGTGCACCAGACTCCACAGTCCACAGATGCCTACACGTGGTTGCTAATGACCACATGAACTTGTGCATGCCACCTGCGGGGTTGACATCCAAGCTCCAGACACAAAGGAGGGCAGGTGCAGAAGAGCCCCAGTCAGCGGGGCCCTCTGAGCCCCAGGCTGGACACACATGCTGTCAATGTAAATTCTGTAATTAACTTCCACTGCAGTGGACCAAATTTTGAAACTTCAACTTAGGACTCACTAATGGGTCATAAAATCAATTTACTGGATTGCAAACAACTTTTACAAAAAGTAAAATAGGCATAATAGGATAGGAAATATCAGAGTATGCCTGCCCTGTGAAGTAAAGGCTAAGTATAACTTTGTGAGACTTTTCACCCCCAGTATACAGTACAGTAGAACCTCTGTGAGTTGACTACTTGAGGGACTGTAAAAAAATGGTCAACATGCGCAACTAGGCCTACCGCACTAACACATGCCTGTGGTACGTGTCTGGTCTATGAAAGTTAGGTCAGCTCAAGGAGCTGCTCAGTGTAGGGTAGGGGTCAGCTATGGAGGTTCTACTGTATATGTGTATGTGTGTACTGTATTGCAGTGGTGTTTATTTATTTTTTATTTTTAGCTATGGCTTGTAGTAAGAAGATGTTTGAAAAGCAACACATAGGCCTTAGTCTAGTGTGGTGATGGGCGTAGAAAGAAGGCCTTGCCCTTTCTGTGCCTCCAGGAAGTGCCCATAGGCAGGGAGCCTGGGCCCACACAGAGCAGTGCAGCGTGGCCCAGTAGGGCCCTGATGAAGGGGACAGAGGACATAGGACAGAGGGGTTGTAGCCGAGGCCTAGCCTCCTTCACCGGTTAGGGTTTGGGTGACTGAATCCAGAAACTTGTCTGTTCACACAACAGCATGAAAGTTGGTGTGAAATTCATTGTAAACATAATGAGTTTGAGGGCAGGTGGAGACTCCTGGTTGGAGATGGCCCTGGTGGGCCTGGGGAAGAGTTCAGCGGAGAGCCTGGCCAGAGGACAGAGCTGGGGATGGCTACACAGGCTGGGAGTGAGAGTCAGCCTGGGGGGTGGGGGGTATGAAGGAGAGGAGGGCCCAGGAGAGACCCCTGGGAATCCCTGACAAGCAAGGGGCTTCTCGGAGAACTGAGAAGAGGGAGAGAGGGGAGGGATAGTGTCCCACAGGCAGAGAGACTGCCCTGGAAGCTGGGAGCAGGCGCAGGTACAAAGGGAGGCGGCAGGGCCTGCCCTGTTCAGTGCGGTGCTGAGCTGAGACCCTAACTGGGGAGAAGAACACGCTGGACCTGAAACCTGAGATAACAGCTGGGAGCTGAACTTCATGCTGCTGGTGGGTGGGCTAATGAGTGGGGGAGGACTTTCCTCAGTGTGGCTTTGAAACCCTCCAGAGACATAAAGGAAGAGAGAGACTGAGACAGGGCAAGGGAGAGCGCATGTTTGGAGGAGGAAATGCGCTGCTAAGAGCTGCCTGTCAGGAGCGCCCCTTACCCTTCCTGACCTAAAAATGAATAGGATATCACTAGAATAATCTCTCAGAACTCTGCCTTCTCTAAAATTTTTTGAGACCATTTGTGAAATGGGAATAATTATCCTTGCCCTGCTTCCTTAACAGGAGGACCCCCTGAGAACAATCAAGAACTATCCAGACCAAAGGTATTAAGACTACACTATGGGTCGTTAGTAATTAGATTCAAAGGTGCCCTAGGGGGGCTGGAAATTGCCAAATTTTTAATTTCCTTTCTGGAAATTCCTTCTCCTTCCTCCTACTTCCTGTCCCCTTCCCCACTCTATTCTCAAAATCATGGACGGAAGTTGGTAGAAATTGGGAGATAGGAGGAACAGGGAGGCAGAAATTTATTAATTGACCAAATAATCGTTGGGCCCTACTGGGTACAGGTCTTCTGTTGGATGCAATGCTGGGGTTACCATGAAGACCAGGATGCAGGACTGGGCCTGAGGGCTTCCAGCTGCTGGTGGACAGCAGAACCATCCCTGGAGCTTTTAAAATCGAGATGCCACAGGCTGGATGCTAGCCTTGCTAAGCTCAAATCTTCAAAGAGACAACCCCGGAATGGGCTTGGTTAAAAAGTTCTATAGGGGATTTTCTTGCACATGGAATGATGAGAACCACTGAATGGGAATAGAGAATCAGTCCCATAAGATGGGACGATTAGCCCTACAGTGATAAGATGGTAGGTGCTGGGAGATAGCTAAAGGAATCCCAAAGCAGGAGCACCCTGGAGAGGGTGAGCATAGGGCAAATTTCCTGGAGGGGATGCTCCTCACACTGAGTTTTGAAGGATGCCAAGGCCAGAGGCATCCTTCTGAATGATGTGCTGCCTTAACAGTACCTGCATATGAAGTGCACAATCTGAGTGCACCCCAGAGGCAAATCCACCTGAGACCCTGATGAAGTCCTGCTAGAAGTCTCTCTTTTCACAAGGATTTGGACCAACATCCATCATGAGGCTGGGTATGTTAGGTAGGAAACAAGTTTCAGTTAATAATGGATTCATGCCAACAAGGGAGGCAACCACATCCATCGGTGTCAGGCTGGAGGGGCCTGTTTTTAGATTTCAGGAGGATCAGGCAAGAGTAAACGGATTAATGACGACAGCAATCATTTATCAGGCCTTCATTACGGGCAGGCCTATACCTGTGAGGTTGCTAGCTATTGCACAGCAGGGACTATTTCTGCCACTTTACTCAGCAGCTCAGAGAAATGGAGTGACTTGCTTAAAAGCACACAGCAAAGAAGCAGCAGGGCTAGGACTTGGGTCTCAGCAGACACAACAGTGGCTGAGTGTGTCAGTTGAAAATATTGATCCCTGATCCATATTTTTGAGAGATTTTGGGCAAGTTCTTTAGACTCTCCGTGCTCAGTCTCCTCACCTTTAAGAAGGCAAGGCTGATAGAACCTCATTGGGAAGGCTGCTCTGAGATCTCAGTGAGCAGTGCCTGCATGTAGTGAGTCCCCCATGGTGGCAGGGAAAAGGCCACTGCTGTGAATGGAGAAGCCTGTACCACCTGCAGTCAATAGGTATGAGGGACTCAGATTTGAAAATGCCAAGTTTGACCAGCTAGTTCTGAAATTCTGAAATGGAGTTTGAGTCTTGACTTCTGCAAACACAGCTGGTGTCCTGGATGAACCTCCCAGAGGCAGGGGGATTATTCTTTTGATCTTCCTGAGCACCCACTTGCTCAGCCCCATGGTCAAGGCAGGTACAGGATTATCGGCCTCCTGTCATGTCTGGGGTGGTGTTAGGCCCATCAGGAGGATAGACTGATTTTGTGGGATGCTGAGATGGAAAAACAAGCTGGGTTGCTGTGGGGAGGTCACTGGCCAAGGGTTACCTGCAGCAAGTCTGTTTTTAGAAGTACTGAAGGCAGGCAGGAGAACGAGATAAAATTACAGAAGTGGTACTTAGTACTCTGCAGGTACTCAGCCATAAGGCTCCTTTGGCGTGGTTTCTAAAGGCCTGAGTGTAGGGGCAGGCACTGTGCAAGGTGCAGGGCCTGTTGGAGGCTGCCAGGGCATGGCTGGGGAGTGAACCACGGCCTTGCCGGTGGGACTCAGCCCAGCTAGGGAGCCTGACCACAGCAGGTGGGGGTGTGTGTGTGTGGGTGCAACCTGATTGCCACCTGTCCTTGGAAAGGCCCTTCCTGGAATCCCAGTGAGGCTGCAGGGAGATGACAGCCAAGAGACAAAGGGCTGGAGGGGACAATGTCAGTGCCCACGGGCAAGGTTCCAGGCTGGGACCAAGAGCCCACACTTCTGGGCCTGCTGGAGGTGCAAGGGGGTGTGAGCCCAAGGCAGGCCGGGGCAGCTGAGGTGGGAGGCTCCTTCTGACAGGGCTTCTTTGATGCTGTGGGATAAGCAAAAACAAACAAACCAACCAACAAACAAAACACAGCTATTTGCCTTTCTTTTTATCAGGGGATCCAGGCAGACGGAGTGGGTCCAGGGGTGGTTATCCAGAAAAATGTCATTTTAACACACCAGGAGAGGCAAAGTTCTATATTTGGCTCAAATTATCCAGGCTGTGTGGCCACAATGCAGATTTTCAGTCAGTCCATTCAAAATAATAATGGTCTTCTGCTAGAACCTGGGAGGACCAGCTGACATGTAAGAGGTGCTCAGGGCCAGGAGCCACTGAGCAGCACTGTGGACTAAGGGCCCTGTCAGGTGCAGTGGAGAACTCAAGGCAACAGAGACAAGGGCATTACTCACCACAGAGAAGAGCACAGATGGCTACATAACCACGATGACTTCACATGGTCAGTGTCACCAATAACTATGAGTGCTCAGCAGGTGCAAGACACTGGGCGAGGTCATTTAGCTCCTCGGAGAATATGGGGTAGGTGGAATTATTATTATTATTATATTATTATTATTATTTTGCAATTTCTGGCCGGGGCTGGGTTTGAACCTGCCACCTCTGGCATATGGGGCCAGCGCCCTACTCCTTTGTTAATTCCACCTACCAAGGTGGAATTAACAACTCCATCTTACTGAGGTTTACTTTAGCAAGGTTACTTGATATACTGGGGCCCGGGAACATCAACTCAACTGTGGGTCTTTGCCCCCATTCCCCAGCTGTGCATGGGCTGTGGCTTGAACAGGTCAATCCACCTAAACCTCAGGCATTTTCTGCTTATTTTTCATTCCTGGGAGTCCTTGGATCCCCAGACATCCTAGGCCTTGTGGGTTGGAATTCTGGGGTGTTCTCTGCCTGCCAGAGTATTTTCCCCACCATTTGCATCCTCACAAGTGTCCCAAGAACAGGGGTGGAGCTGGACCTCAGGGCTTCCTCAGAGAGCTGGGGTCTGTGGTCAGCATAGTACAGGGCTTGACTCCTGAAGCAACGCAGCCTTCCAATGTCTTATTGCCAGGTCAAAGGAATGGCTTGGGCCTCATCAATGCCTTTGAAACCTTTTAGGCCTTTGTTTAAATAGTGTCTTATTTAAACAAAGCTCCACAAGACAACAGGGGACCTCATCTGGCAGGGGACGGAGATCTCCCTGCAGTCTAGTGACCAGCCTTGTCAGGACAGTGTGCTGGACACATCTCAGGGCTTCTTGAGTTCCTTGAAGCACATTTGAACTTCTGGAAACAAGATGCTTTTTGAGGTCCTGTCTAGCCCCAACACTGGGTGCTTTGGTGCCCATCAGAGGGAGACCTGCCCTGTAGACCTGAGGGCAAGCCGTACTTCTGGCGCTGGACCCATGGGGCTGGTGGGAAACAGGGCGGCTGCATGAAGGGAGGAAGGAGGAATCATCTGCAGCCCACTGACCTTGTCTAAAGCAGCAAGCCTTTTTTTTCCCTCCCCTTTAGGGGTATTGGGAGTAAGAACAATAGCATTGCAGGGCCCTCATTGCACTTTGCACATATGCAGCAATTATGCCCGTTGTGAGCACAGCTCTGCCAGGGTGTTGGAGGCACCTGCTCTGGCAGGCACTTTGCATTAAAGCCTGGCCCAGCTTCACTGCTGGTGAAACGGGTTTGGGGGAGGTAAGCCAAGGTGCTCTGAACATCTCCTTCTTTTTGCTGTCCCTCTTCTACACCGCTTGGGTGCCCCTTTCCTCCAACCTGGCCTGTGTGGGCAAATAGAGTTGCATGTCAGGAAATCCCCCACCCTGAGGCTCACCTTCTCAAGGTCAGACATGCTTTGGAGTTCCTGATGTGAAAAGCGGCAGGTCTGTCACACTGAGCTCTTCTCCTAGGCAGGGCTAACTGGGGCACAAGCGTAGCTGTGCCTTCAGGCTGCCCTGCACAGGGCACTGCCCAGCCACCGGCACTTGGACCCACTCTTCTGTCCCCAGCACTCAGTCCAAGCCCACAAAAACAGCCACAATTTAATTTTAATGGAGCATTTGGATGTCATGGACTTACCTATTTCTAATCCAAGGAGTGACTGAAGGTGGATATGTCTGGCCAGCTCAGAGGGGATATGGAGAATGTTTTACATAGACGCAGACATCCTTTAGAAGATATCACTGTCTAAGTGACAGGCCTTTGCCATGGGGCCATGGGGCCAGAGGAGGGGTTTTGCTATTCTGTTGGGAACAGGGCTTTTTGACATCAGAAGTGTCATTTTATAGCTGTGGGTTGGGGCAGGAGGGAAATGGTGTTTTTTTTTTTTTTTTTTTTGAGACAGAGCCTCAAGCTGTCACCCTGGGTAGAGTGCTGTGATATCACAGCTCACAGCAACCTCTAACTCCTGGGCTCAGGTGATTCTCCTGCCTCCGCTTCCCAAGTAGCTGGACTACAGGCGCCTGCCACAACACCCGGCTATTTTTGGGTTGCAGCCATCATTGTTGTTTGGCAGGCCCGGGCTGGATTTGAACCCACCAGCTCAGGTGTATGTGGCTGGCTCTTTAGCCACTTGAGCCACAGGCGTCAAGCTGGAAATGGGTCTTCTTACACATAGATGAGGACCTTCTTCTGAGAGGCTGAAAAGGAATTCTTTGACTAAAACAAGCCATTCTCAAAGCCAAGGAAGGTGTTCTTTGCCTGCATGGCAGTGGGCTGGACACTGGCAAGAAATAGGCATTTTCCAGGGAGAATGCAGATCAGCTAAGGAAATCAGCATTTGTCCACAAAACTGTGATGGCAGTGGCAAAGGCCAGTGTAGCTGCCCATCACCGTCCAGGTCCTTTAGAGCCTATTACCTGACTCCATCCCCCCAAATCTATGTTATTTATATTATCCAGGTAATTGAAAACAAAACTGGTTGTCTTTCTGTATGATCACAGGTATTTTGTTTGATTTATCTTTCAAAATGTACAGTGTAGATCTAAGGAGTGACTCCAGAGGCAGAGCCAGGGGCTTCTGTGATGATCCATTTTTAAGGGGGTGTTTTGGAAGTCGGGGCAGTGAGGACTAAAGTTAAATGCTATGTTCAATGACTCAGATTCCTGTCTGCTTCCTGCCTGGAGCCTTGTGCTCCAAAGCCAACAAGTATTGGGTTTGAACTCAGTCCTCCACATGGTGGGTGATGGCAAAAGCTTGTCCCAAAGGCAAGGACAACAGTCTGTGGCCCAGGGAAGGCAAGGCTCTCCTGCAAGGCCTGTCCCACCTGCACCCAGGAGCAGAGCCCACTAGCAGAGTGGGCAGCAAGACCATTGGATTAGAGGAATCTCAGAGCTGCAGGAAGGATTCAGGGAAGGCAAGCGTGGCAGACCTGACCAGGAGCTTACATCCAGTCTAACCCCTTCATCCCACAGGCCAGGAAACCAAAATCCAGAGCTGTGGAATTCCTGGCAATATAAATTTCAGCAGTCGTATTAAACATCTCTGATTCTTCCTTTTCTTTTTTTTAAGGCAGTGTCTCACTCTGTTGCTTGGCCTGGAGTGCAATGGTGTCATCATAGCTCATTCCAGTCTCAATCTCCTAGGCTCAGGCAATCCTTCTCCTCAGCCTCCCACCTCTGATTCCATAGAATATTGACGTTCCCAAACACAATTGTGTTTTATTAAGAAACTGATGGGATGGGACAGGGTTGGAACTAGAACCCAAGCTGTAAGAAAGACCACTCAGGAAAAAAACAAAAACCATAAACTAAATGAAATGACAAACTGGGGAAAATGCTTGCAACTTGTTAGATCAGAAAATAGCTAAATTCTTCAATATCTCAAGAGCCATTATGAATTAATAAGAAAGAGACCAGCAATTGAACAGAAAAGCTGATAAAGGTGCTATATTGCTCACAGGATAGGACATTCAAATGGCTCTCAAGCATCTGCAAAGTGTCTCAACCTCACTAATAATAGAAGAAACACAAATTTAAAATATAAGATAATGTTTTTAACCTATGTGATTGGCAAAGATAAAAAAATTCCTTTTTTTATCTACACTTTTTATCAAGTGTAGCCCAGGGTGGAGGGAAATAGTACTTTTACCTACTGTTGGTGGAAGTATGAATTGATGGAGAGTAATTTGGCAATAACTATCAAAACAAAAAACATGGGCGGTGCCTGTGGCTCAGTGGGTAGGGTAGGGTGCCAGCCCCATATACTGAGGGTGGTGGGTTTGAACCAAGCCTCAGACAAACTGCAACAACAAGAACAACAAAAATAGCCAGGTGTTGTGGCGGGTGCCTGAAGTCCCAGATACTCGGGAGGCTGAGGCAAGAGAATAGCTTAAGCCCAGGAGCTGGAGGTTGCTGTGAGCTGTGATGACACAGCATTCTACCGAGGGTGATAAAGTTGAGAATCTGTCTCTGAAAAAAACAAACAAACAAACAAAAAACCAAAAAGCAAAAACCACACACATTCTGCCCAGCCAGCTATTTGACTCCTAGGAATTTTTCCTATCTGTGTGGTAGCACAGCTGCAAAGTGACCATGTGCAAAAATCTTCACCAAAGCATTGGGAACAGCAACAGAGTTGAGTCTAATAACTAAGGAACTACTTCATTAGAGGACTTGTTAGATAAATTATGGTACGTCCATCTAATAAAATATTATACAGCCATAAAAAATGAGACAGCAGTATGTATGGAATGGAATAATTATTAATCTATGTTGTAAAGTGAAAAAAAAGTAAGCATAGAACAAACGCTGCTTTTGTCTAAACAGATGCATATATGTATGTGTGTGTTTACATATATGTGCACACATATTTATATATGAAATTGCTCATATGTGCACAGATTATCTTTGGAAGGATACATATATGAAAGGTAGTGACAGGAGCTGCCTCTGGAAAGGAGAGATGGGTGAGGGAGGGGCAGAGTGGAGGGAGACTTTTCACCCTGTGATTTTTTTGTCCTTTTTGAATTTTGTGTCATGTGCATTTATTCTTGGTTTAAAAAATGATAAACAATCAATAAAGCTATCTGAGATTCAGTGAGAAGGGTCTCCCAGCCAATCTCACCCAGTAGAGGTGATGCTGGATGTGGCTCTGAGTGACAGTGGCCTCATGAGTCTGAGGCCTGAGAATGAGAGGGAGGCTCATCTGTGGGCCAGAGAAAGCCTGCGGCAGAGGGTTGGGCTCCTAGGAAGATCTGGGAACCCCCAAATACACTGGAAATAAAACAGAGCATTTGTGCACCAATGATTCTGAAAACTAATGGCTAATAGGATTAAATGACAAGCCTATTTCTGATGATCTGTTTGTCTGACTTCTTCCTGTGCCCCTGGCTTAAGGTCTGTGAGGACCAGGAAGGTCTTGCATAGCCTTGTGCAGAGTCTGTGCTCACCCATCCCGGTGTGCTGAGGCAACAGCATCTGCAGGTGCTTATGAGGATGTCGGGGTCAGCGGGTGTTACCGACATCGTTATGTTCTCTGAGGTCAGATCTATGCTGGGGGCAGGTGGTTTAGCCTGGGGTCATGAAGACTTGGGTATGAATGTGGCCCATGCATACGAGGGTAGAATGTAAGTTTCTGCTCAGCACGGCAGGAATAATCACATCTACTTGACAGCACTGTCATCAGGGCTGGTGAGGAAGAAGGATGCAACATACTCAGCCTTCCTACATGCCCATGTGGCCTGTGCACTAAGGAGATGCGGTTGGACTACGGCAGATGGTTAAATTGATTAATGGGCTGTAGGCAGGCAGTCTGGGCTTGAATCCCAGCTGGGCAAGTTACAGGCTGTGGGACTCAGGGTAATTTACTTAACCTCTCTGTGTTATATCATCTGTAAAATTGGGTTAATAATAGTTCATAGCTCATGTAGGGTTGTTGTGAGGATAACAATGAGGTATATGTAATGTCATAAAGCACTTAGTGTTAAGCCCAACTTAGAGTAGATAATCAATAATGTTAGCTATTACTCTTATCATCATTATTTTGAAACAATCTAGTCAGCCAATGGCTGACCTAAAGTTTGGTTATCAGGTTTCTGTTTTTTTTTTTTTTGCTTTTTTTTGTAACACACAGTGAGAGGTGCTGGGGTGCTGGAATTGGAATTTCCAATGCCGGCAGCTTATGCTTTCCAGAGATATGGATCAGGCAAATGGGCAAAATGCACCCAATTAGACTCACCACTGTCTCCCAGGAAACTGCATCCCATCTGGCAGTGCCCGTGCAGGACCAGATTGGGGAGGAGTCAGGAAGAGCTTATTTCAAGGAAATAAAAAATTCTGTGCTGCTCAGAACATGGAGCATTTGGAGCAGTGTTAGAAGAAAACAAAAATGAAATACAGAGGACCTCGGTGGAGGATAGAGGCAGTGTGGCAGTGTCTTATCACAGGGGAAACTAGGAATTTTTCCGAGACGCTGAGTACAAAGGAAAGGGGAGGCCGCGCCTGGGAAGCTGCAGCAGTTTGGCTCTTTCCAGGAAAGAAACATTATGGAAATAGGAAAAAAAAAAAAAAAAAAAAAAGAAGAAGAAGAAGAGGAAGACGGGGCCACAAATCCTCTAGACAGAGGGATTGAAAGAGTATAGGTGATTGCAGAGGTTCACGAAACTGGGTCTGAGAGGGCTTAGCCAAGGCAAAAGAATTCCAAAGGGGTGCCAAGGACACCGTGGAACCAATTATTGAAATAATTCAGGATGAGATTTACTAGAGGAATTTAATAACAAAAACAACTCACTCAGCTTCTCCTCCCAAATTAGACAGTGTACCTCTACAGCACGCTTATGAGAAGAAATGGGGTGGAAGATGTGCAATGCAGAGTACATACATCTATTTTAAAAAATAAGCCAGAGCAACACATTCCACAAAAAGGATACATGGACTTAGGACCGGCCTCCTTGAGATTTTACTAGAACTGTGTGCAATTGATTACTTTTTGATTGGGAAATTCCCTAAAACATGTTTCTCTTCTGTGAATGGACCAGGCTAAAACTCAAAGGAAAAAGCTGCTCTTCCTCAGGCCTGTCCCCTACTTTCAGGTATTTTTGAGACAGAAGCACGGAGGGTCCTTCTCTGCGTGTCCCTGGTCTTTGCAGACCTTTCAAACACAGTCTCTTCAATCCTGATGTGTTTGCTAGAATAGCAGATGGGTTCTCCAAATTGGCTTACCCCAGAAGCCATGGGTTCCCTGGCTGTACTCTACTGAATCAGAGTCAGAATTTAGTTGGAGGCCACTTTTCACATTGCTGAGTGACCCTGGGCCAGATCTCTGAGGCCTCAGCTACACCCAGCCCGGGCCTTCTGTGGCAACTGGAACCCTTGAACCCTGGATCATTCCAGAAGCACAACTGAACCTCAGCACACCCCCCGTATAATAAGAGAAGAAATCAAAACAGGATCTAGGTCCAATCCGAGACTTAATTATGATGATTATTTTTTATTTCACCACCATGAAATTTCAACCATAAGATGGCCAAAAGCTGAAGGCCGCACACCCTGAAATCTGAAACCTATTTTGTAAGCACTTCCCTCCCAGCCTCCCAAAGTTTAAATATTAATTTGCCTGTAATTGGCGGAGAAAACAAACAGGCAATTAAAAACGCTACAAAGCTGACTTTCTCCTTCCTCTGCTCTCCCCTCCCTTTTCATTTCACTGCCGCCTAGAACTGGCTCTAAGACAATGGGACCCCGAGCGCTGTGGAATTCTAAGCCTGGGCTTGCCTTAAAGCTACAATATGGATTTAATTTATATGCAAATGCAAGCAATAAAAAGGCAGACACTGTAGAAATTATAGCCCCCCCACCTTTTCTTAGGAGATGCTCAAACCCTTTCTCTCTTCTTCCCACTAAGACCTAATTATTATTGGTTCCTGCCACCTCCTCCCTCTCCTGCCCACTCTGGGTGTAAACTGGGCCATTTAAGGAAAACACAGAATATTGGGTACAAGAGAAGGAGCATCACGATAATTTCACAGTCTGGCTCCCTCTCTGTCCCCCGCCACCCCTCCTGCTGGGCTCTCCTGTTGACCAGTAGAACGCAAAACTG
Organism: Loris lydekkerianus; assembly: GCA_963574355.1. Taxonomy (NCBI): domain Eukaryota; kingdom Metazoa; phylum Chordata; class Mammalia; order Primates; family Lorisidae; genus Loris; species Loris lydekkerianus. The sequence goes on from CAUYPK010089165.1 coordinate 25,924, forward strand.
ATCAAAGCCAGCCGGAAGCCTTAAGTAGGCCAAAATGGGGGCTAAAGTATGCTAATAGAAGAGCTAAATATACTTTAATCCTGTTATAATACAAGGTAACTTAGAGGCAGGAAAAGGACCCAGTGGCTTTGGCAGGGGGCGGATGGGGGGCTGGGGACCCCTGTGAACCCTGAATAGAAGTGGCTTCCTATTCTTTCTCTGCCTGGGGGTGGGGTGGGGCCTTCTTCCTCAGATGCTCACCCCAGCTCCGCCTGCCCCGTTTACTGAGTGTCAACAGTTGGGTGAGCAGGACTTCTCAGCCCTTAGATCAGCATCCTGTGACCTTCCACATTGAAGCACACACCATTCAGCCAAGCCTTCCAGCTGTTGCCTGAATGATGAGGGTTTTTTTTTTTTTAACTCAGAGCAGGGCATGGCTTAGGAGGACACTAGGCAACAGTTTTAAATTATGTCCTCACCACTACCCAGCTTGCTGTGCAGATCCTTTAGGGGCCTGTGAGGAGCTAAATGGGCCAACAGATTTGGGGTGAAACTGAGCAGGCTTCAAAGAGAAGCAGACTCTCTGCCCAGCCTCAGGGCTAGGACTCTCAGCAGGGCCAGCCCCTTCCTGGTGTTAGAGAGTGGGGAGGAGCACGTGGAGGCTCTGACGCTCAGGGAAGAGCTGGATCCTCAGCCCCGCATCTCACTCTGGGCTCTTGGTGATTCCAGAATGTCAGGGAAGCAGTTCTGGGTGGGTTCTCCCTTCTGGGTTAGTGTGTGGACCCTGATGATGCAGAGGAGACTGATGTCATCTTCCAGCAAGACAATTGCTGGTGGGTATCAGGAGATTAAAAACAAAGGTCTCTCTGAGGCCTACCTCCCACCATGTGGCTCTAGTGTGAAGGGTGGAGTAGGGGAGAGGCCAGTGGTCCTGAATATCTTTCTGTTAAGTACAAATTACATACTGGTTATATTAAGTTGTAACGTTCTGAGTCTGACTGGTTTCATGAGTATGTCAGTGTACCCTCCAAAAGGCTGAGATGCTGACACGGACAAACAAAAAGGAATTCAATCCCGACAGGATATGAATTCAGGCACAGGTTTTCTCTCGCTTTTCTCTCCCCCTGCTCTTTTTCATTCTGACTTCCTCTTCCTCTCTGCCTTCCTCTTTGCTTCCCATCAAGCCCTCACTTGAATGCTGTAAGCAGCAGAATCCTCCTGACATATTGTGCTTGTGGGTTGCCTGCTGATCTTATGAAATTGTCCAGAAAGTGTATGAACAATCAGCTACCGAAAACCCCGCTTTGAGCAAAGAGAATTTTTTTTGTTTTGCCCCTTCCCCCAATAGGGTCTCAGTTTCCCAGTGTACAAAGTGAAGGGGTTGTGCACGATGGTCCCTGACCTTCCCCACTAGGGCCTCTGTGACAGTCTAGGTGGCTGTCTGTTCGGCAGTGTATGCAGCAAATGTGTATGCACATACACCATGGATCTAAAGGGCCGCTCACACAGCAGGTGCTGAACTTATGCCAGTGTTGATGCTTGAAATCCATCACCCAATAATGCAGAGAAAGGGGTCTTTGCAGGGGTGAGGTGGGGAGTGGGGAACGAGGGGCCTGGGAAGCTGGGGGGTGGCGAGAAAGAGAACCCACAGGCTTCAACATAAGAGAGTAGAATTTTTAACTTTTCTACACATGAGCTATTTAATCTGCAAAATTGGGGCAAGACTATCTCTTGGAATTGTAAGGATCAGATGGAAAAAATATCTGTGAATTCTTGACATGGTGCTCACATCAGTCAGTACCGACGAGTGTTACCTCTTATTACAGGTAGACCGAGACGGCACTCACACAGGTGCTACTATTATGTTTCTAGGTGAAAAGTCCATTTTTGTAGTTTTAATAATTATTTATTTTAGCAAGAGGAAAATGCAACTATTTATCTGAAGCCAGCTCTGAGTGATCATCATCCCCTAATCTTTTTTTCCTACAAAAGATGAGGGCATTAGTGTTAAAATCTGCTTTCAGTATTAATGTTAATGTCCTCGGTCCTGAGGGTGACCTACGGCTCTTTCACATTCCCCTTGTCTCTGGTTTTGCTTTCCCTTTGAAACATCTTCCTTAAATCCTAGGGTTAGGCTTTTCTCAGTATAAAGGGGAAAATAAAACTATTCGCAAATGTCCCATCTAGCCAATACTTTCTATTTCTCCAATGAGTAGACACAACCCCCCACAAACAATGAATCCCGAGGACTGAGTCATCATTTCTGTTCTTGCAACAACTCATAAAATGGTTTTAATTATATGGTGTTTTTCCAAGTAAACAATCCTACTGAAAGAGAAAACAACATCGAATTTTATTGAATTAAGTTGGAAACAATGTCAGCACCAGGACTGTTGTCAACTAACTGGGGCCTCTGATACTGTCCTTGTTCTGGTTCGTGTTTTCTCTTAACGGTAGCAACAAGGAAATAAGAATCAGCTCAGACAGCCGACGAGAGAAACGGTGAGCGTGTAACTTTAGTGCAGGACTCCAGATCCCAACTGAAATCCAGGAGTTATTTTGGGAAAAATATGCAAAGATCTTTGCTTCCACCATAAACAAATACAAGATTATCTTGACTACAGTATGACCTGTGAAACATTCTTAGGTTGACTTCCAAAATGCTGCAGCAAATATATGAATAGTAACAGCTGATTACAGAGCAATTCCTCTTCTTCCTTTATTTAAACTCTTTATGTTCCACACATTCATTAACATTTCCCTGCATGTCTCATTATTATCTCATCAAACATTTATTATTACTTCAAGATAGATAATTAAAATTTTATACAGTTATTTCTCTCTATAACAATCCAATAGATTTCAAATGCCCCCATCCTCCCTCATACTCATATGTACCCTCACAATTGGGTCATAAAACTCAGGAACTTTCAATTCAATGTGCAGAAAGCATAGGAACCAAATCTAAAATTCATTTTGAATGGGAGTTTGGTTTCCTGAATAATGACTCAGTTATTGCAATTATGAAAGAATCGGGGAAAAGAAATCTCACAGGACAATCCTTATTCTTCATCAAATAAATAAGCGGACTCCATTGATAATATTACGAGGTAGACAAACAATGTACATGAATGATTTTCAGGCCTGAACTGGATTTGTTAGAATTGAGTACTCCCAGACAGCAGAGGCAATAAACTCAAAAAGATTAGCAAAGAATTACTTTCTTTCCAGGATGCATATTACAGTTAGGATTAGAAATCCTGATATGGATTATATATCACACATATTTCACAGAGCACAGAAGTATCGAATTTATTGAAAGTGGGGTGAGATCTTTTTTCACTGGGATTTAAGAATGTAGGTTGATTTTTGGCTACTTATAGCTCTGAAGAGAATTTCCGGGTGGGAAGAACGTCCAGCCTTAACAAGCCAGTGGCCCCTTGCTTTCCCTGTGCTGTTTCCCTGCCTAAATCCGAGCTCCAGCAGAAAAATCATCTGAGATCAAACCCAGTCCTAAGGGAGTTGGCTTACAATTTATTAAATTCCTTGAATTTGATGTTGGAGCTACAAATCTTTTTGTTTTACTGAAAAATAGCCAGTGTGCCAAGCTTAAGGAAATCGACGCTGCTGTCAAATTTTTTTTTTCTGTAAATATACAAACCAGAAAGATGTCCTTTTAGTCTATCTAATTAATTAAACAGACTAATGCCATTTACTTTGGAAAAAACACTAGTGCTATACTTCAGTTATTTTAGCCCCGATCCAAAGAAGGGGAAGGCTCTGGATTGAAAAACATCACTTGGCAAATGATCATTTCTCTCTTTTTTGGAGCTTTTCATACATAGTTGGTTGAGGTTGCAGCATCATTCTCCAAGAGAACAGCTCTTCTGCACTCTCCTTAGAGGGGCAGTTCTAGGGCAGGTGTGGTAGGTACATCCCAGGGTTCTGAGCTTCAGGAGCCAGAGAGCCTGAGTTTGGCAGGTGGGTGTGTGTGCCATGTCTGGGGTGGGCGATTTAACAGGCATCCAGGTTATTCAGTGATTATATGTGGATACCTGGGTCTGTTCGACAACCTCTGCCCTCAGTTGCCCACTTACCAACATTAAATCTCCTTCTTTCAGGCTAGCCACATGTCCTTAGTGACAACCGCATATGCCAGCTACAAGAATGTATTAATGTATGAAATGGAGTGGCTAGTAGAGAAAGACAAAGTCCCTGCCCTCAAGAAGCTTTGATTTGTTAATTTTTATTGTGCTCTTAACTATGTGCTGAGCAAAGGAAAGAATTCATGTACAATGCAGATAGCGTCTAATTCCATCTCCAAGGGTTTGGTTTGGAGAGGGCTCAGGGATGGATTCAGGGCTGAGACACTGGATAGTAATGGAGCAGGGATGGTGAATGGGCTTTGAAGAACATAGAGAAAGTTGAGCACCCAGGAACCTTGTCACACCTTTATCAGTGGGACAGGCATCTGCATTGCAAGCAAGGCACAGGCTAAGTGATGGGGAAAGTCAGAAATCTTCTCACCAACACAGGACAGAAACACTCAGAGAGAGGGCCCAGGGCAGTAGCCACCTTTATAACTCCCACCCTGGCAGCACAGGAGACACTTGCTCGGAGATGCTGTGTATACCTGAAGTCAACCCATATCCACCCTTCCTCGTGTGCTTTGCACAAAGCTGTCACATCTCCTCATCCCCTTTTGCCTAGCTGATTTTAGGGTCTTCTTCTTTTGTTCTGCGGACTTTAGAGTTTTTCCTTTACAGTGCTCAGATCTCGGGTCTCAGCCATGCTTTCTTACACTCCGGTGTGCTGTTAGGACAATCCACGAGCCTTCTAAGGGCTCTCAGGCTCTGCCGAGGTGTTAGACATCTGAGGAGGAAAAGTGGGGCTAACCAGGGAAGTATCTGCCCTGGCAGGCTATACTTTTGATCAGAGAGATAAAAAAACAAAATTTGTTGGTGCCTCATGAGGTTGTTCTTGCCATGAATCTGCAGATTTTATTATCATTTTGGAGAGAAAAAAAGTGAGTTTCCAGAGTTATGTTTAAGCTGTCAAAGTCATCCAGCCAGTGTCAAGTGGCAGTGACCCAGCTCCCTTGTTTAGATGTTTAGAGAGGGTACCCAGCACACTTTTAGTGTTTGTTTCCATGCCTGTCTGTCCCAACGGCCTGTGAATTTCTCTTAGTTCAGAGGTCATGTTTGATTTGTCTGCTGCATACACCTGGCACAAAATGGCCTTCAGTAAGGGTGTGCTAAGTGAAAGAATGTCTCTCCCATTGCAATTGGAGCTGGGAGAGCAGATATGAAAGGGTCATCCATTGTGGGAACAGACCAGCGTAGGCTGGGGTAATCTCGCATGAGTTTCGCAAGTTTTCAGCTTGCATGTTTCCTTAATTCTCTCTTTGCTGCGACAGTATTGACCAGTCAGTGAGAAATACACTCTCTGCACGCCCAGACATAGCCTAATGTTGAGCAAATCTGAGCTTACCCTAACCCCTAGCCCCGTTAAATTGGTTTGATCAGCCTGGTGGCCTGGAATGTCTGAAGTCTTGCAAAAGACACAGGGGCGTTTGTTGGTGGGTCTCACATACCCTCCCAAATTTGACATGGCTCGACAGTTGCACTGCTATCTCTGTCTGCTTCCAGCCCCAACTCTGCCCCATGGTCCAGCCCCATGTCTCCTGACCACCAGCGCAAGAGAGTAAGTATGTCAAGTCAAGCCCTTTACACATCATTTAATTTAGAGCAAAATCCTGATTTCCAAGTTCACATCATGGAAAAGTCAAAAGCGTTATGCCATACAAACGCCAGGTGGGAGGCAAGGGGAAATGTGGCTTAGGAAATAGTAAGTCTGGTCTGGTATCAGAATCCCAAAGGTGTGGTTTTGTGTGTGTGTGTATATATACATCTATATATATATATATATATTTTTTTTTTTTTTTTTTTTTTTTTTAGACAGAGTCTTGCTCTGTTACCCTGGGTAGAGTGTAGTGGTGTCATCATAGCTCACTGCAACCTCAATCTCCAGGGCTCAATCCTCCTGTCTCAGCCTCTCAAGTAGATGGGACTATACGTGCATGCCACAATGCCCGGCTAAGTTTCCTATTTTTAGTAGAGATGGAGTCTCTCTCTTGCTCAGGCTGTTCTTGAACTTCTGGCCTCACGCAATCCTTTTTAATAAAAATAGGGGGTTTCCTTAATACAAAATGAAATAACCAGTGTAAAGCTTGGGACAGAGTAGTACTCATAAAGAATTCCTGTTTATTTCTAGTCCCCACATGAATCTAATGTACATTCATTATAGCCTGTGTGGCAAGAACATTTCAGTGTTTCATTGCTCATCAGATCCTGATATCCTCCAGCATCATGATGAGGATCTGGAAGAAGAGTCAGGGAATGAGGCCAGGAGGATATTTTCCGTGAGTGAAGGGGCCTGACCTGGAGGCAACAGAGATTGGTGAGGTCTGTGGCAAAATAGTGTGGCCATGTCTTGTCTCATGGGAAGATTTTGATTTACCTTCAGCCAACAGTAGCTGTAAATGTGGGCCACAGTCTCAGAGTTTTCAAAAGAAGCCAGACCTTTTTTTTAAAAATGTGAGATTAGTTAGCAACTGATTAAAATCTTTTGTAAACATGGTACAGGCCAGCTCTGTGTGGGCCAACCCAAACATGTCTGTGGGCCAGATGCAAATCTCCACCGTGTGTCCTCTGGCCCAGAAACCCTGCCTTCCACTGAACAGGCATGAGGCAGGGTGGAGTTGGGAAAGGCAGGAGCCTGGCATTGTCTACTAGGCGCTGCATTTGTGTAAAGTGCAGTGAAGGCCCGTGCCAGGCCTCATTGGAAAGTGGAAACAATGGCATGAGTGTCTAGCACAGTGTCTGGTGTGTAACAGAAATTCAATCAATGTTACTAGTGTTATGTGTTCTACCTAGGATTTTTCCGAAGATCACTTAGCTGAGTGATAGCTTTGGTAGCATGTCAGTTGATAGCACGTCAGTTCTCTTTTCAGTCTTTATTTCAGGGTTAATGTCATTTATATGATTTTAGCAGCATCATTGTGGTCTGGGGGATAGTCTACTTCTGTCAATATCTTTTGCATTATTATTTGTTATCGATGCAATTACACTTGAGGAATTTCAGTGCTAGAAGGCCTTTAGAAACAACCTTGCCCCCTCTCCATATTGCTAGAAAAGAAGACCTTGCATACGGTAGAAGTTGAGTGATGAATACAGAGTCCTATCACTAGGCTTCCTGAACTTCTGCCCTAGTTGTGGATGAATGTGAAGTTCCAGCTTTGTCCTGGCTTAGTCCAGGGTCAGGCTAAGAGCTCCTTTAACAAAAGTCTGATGGGAAATATCACATTTTCTGGGTCCAGAGACTGGTGGTTTCTGCTGTTACCAGTAACCTGAGTGACAGGGTCTAAAACGTGGGTGAGCTTAGAAACTGGGGATGTGGAGGGGAAGGAAGGGGAGCAGATAGAAGGCATGCCTACGGCAGTTTTCGTCCTGGGAAGAGTTACTCTCTGACTCTTGGAAACTTCCATCTCCTCTCCCTGCTTAATGTTTTTTCCACTTTCTAATATCTCACACTGTTAGATGATGCATTATCCTCCCTGTTTGTCTCCTCCAGGTACAATGTAAGGTCCACAGTGTGTATTGTGTAGGTAACAGTGGTAAATGCCCAAGTAAGATCAGTCAAGTTTGTCTCCATCTGTCACACACGGCCTGGAAGGGATCAGTCCACGGCTAAGAATTATTAACCCCAGAAGCCAATCCCTGAGCATGGAGCTCAGCCCCCTGATCAGTCCACAGACACATTTGACAGTCTTGACAGGAGCGCACTGACAGTGCTTGTGGTGGAAGTGAATCTTTGAGCTAGAAACTTGCAATTTAAGAAAAACTTCATGAGAGATTCATGGATGGAGTATCATAGTGCTTTGGTCTAGAGTGATGGGCTCGAAGATAAGAGCTTGTTGTATTAAGATAAAAATAATTCCACTTCTATTCCCACAACTTCGATATCATACTCCAAATGGAAGGCAAAGAATTGTTGTTCTCCGACTTGGGGAAATAACGTGAGGGTGCTCAGACTTAGAGAGCTCCCAGAAAGACAGAGGGAACATTCCTTTGATAGAATTATGGATTAGAAGAACTTGAAGTTTAAATGGATCTTAGAAATGCCATCTGGACGCAGGTTTCCTAACGAGAAGTGCATACTCTCCTAGCAACAAGAATATGAGCATTTTATATTTTCATAAGTTACCTATTTATTTTAATATGTAATAGACAAAAATAACAACTCAATCCATGATTTTAGGACATTACTGTTTAGGATAATGTTTAAAAGAAAACGTGATTTATTTAAAAGAGAAGTATTAGATTGATTAGAGAACACGGGTTGTGAGAAAATGGCAAAAATTCTGTTGGCACATAAATTATCGACGCCTCTGCGCAAACTGGTGGCAAAGCTACAGCTTGATCACAGGTCTCTGATTCCCAGGCTGGTGGGATTCCAAGGAGTGGGCAGCATTTTCTAAGACTCCCCAACAATTGTGTTCTGTCCCGGTCTTCCACTGCTCTGTAATCTCTCCATTCATCAAATGTTTACTGGTGGCAATGGCCAGGAACTGAGCAGGGTGGAAAAGTTATGGCAAAATTATGTCATTCTTCCTGCCCCAAGAAGGAGGTGAGAGACTTAACTGCGTTAGGAGTGATCCCCACGTGCTTTGACTGCACAACCCTACCAGCCCCTCACCTGTGACTACTTATTTATAAGCCATAAGCATCTATTTGTGTCCTAGTGAGAAGTTCAGGCTACAACACACACAAGAATAGAAAGAATGAGGTGCAGCTAACGGTAGAGTGAGCAATCTTTTTAATTGTATCAATGAGACAAAAGAAACGGAACACAAAAACTGACGAAGAAAGGAATGAAATGCTGCAGGAACTGAGGAGGATGTGATAAAAGTGAACTGAGTAATATTTTTTAAAATAAAAATAAATTGTATTTGTTAATAGTTTAAAAGAGACATCTTGCTCCTCAAATTATTAATTTTGGAGAAATGTATGAGAATATGTTTCAATGTTGGTTTAAACCTTTGTAATAAGAGCATTGGATTCAGAGTTCTGGCTCTAAGTTCTTTTTTTTCCCTTCCCCCTACTTAGTTTTAATGGTTGGCAGAGCTGAAAAAAGACTCTTTCAAAGACACATAAATCCAAATGGAAGAAATGCAATGCTGGCTGTGCTTATTAAATCAAGATGCTCTTTAAAAAAAAAAAAAACCATCAGCAATTATGCACCAGTTTTTATTGAAATTCATATAGTCAGCTAGTCAGTTTCTATCTTCCTTAATGTCAATTCCTCTAAACTAATCAAAGGTTATATTTTTAACAAATGGGTTCAAGATCCACTGAAGCTCTTCTTTTGGAAAATGTTTAAATAGGTTACAAAATTGTTTCCAAGTTTTAAAAGTGTGCAAATATTAGAGTTTCTTTTTTTAAAGGTATTATTATACATATATGGTATTTACCTCAGAGAACAAATAACAGTGATGGAAACATTTCTAAACATTAGGTCTCTCACTATAGCACACATTCCTTTGGCAAAACAGTGGTTTATTACTCATTGTTAAAACATAACTTTTACCTGGAAGGGACAAGTTAAAAAAATAAGAATATGCTAGCTATCGTAGTATGATAGCCAGTTTTATCACAGAAAAGTCCAACAAATTTTGAATATATGTTTTTCTAAAAGAAAACTATATAATTCATCTTAAAATCAGTTACCTTTTTATGTATCTTGCCATGGGATAACCTGCAGTCCTTTTAAAGTACAAAAGATTTGCATGGTTATTTCACATCTCATTACAAAGTATTATAAACATTCTGCTGTTTAAGATGATGTCACTTGTAACTCCTACTTACCCTGTATGGGTAACAATGTACAGAAACAATCAGAGAGGGCGGGAGCCAGTGTTATCACCTGAAAAACCCATGCAAAGACAGGGGCAAGGGCCTGAAGCCTTTCCCAATGTGGTGTGTGGGAGCTGCCTCAAAACCCACCTACAGGAGCCTATCATTGGATTTTCTTCCTAACTGCGCACTCAGAGATTTCATTTGGTATCTTGAAGTTAGCCAAAGTGGCTATTTTTCCACCATAGAAATTAGTAAGTGCTACAAACTGTGGCTTTTTCATCTTCAAGAGCCAGTTGTTAAACGTTTATCAGTGCACCCCCACTTACATATAACCCCGTTTTACCAGCATGTGACCAAGAGCCCCCACCCAGAGAGGGTCATGGTGTGGGCATTTGGACAGCAGTGAGTACACATTCTGAATACACTGTGATGCAAATTCCACATTAATAAGCTACCACTGTTTTCTGGGGCAGCACTCGGTACAGGGGACCACAGAGATGATCTTTTCTCCTAAATTGGAATAGATAAATCTGTGCACAGGAAACCAAGTGCCTCATGGTAAATTGAGAACTGAAGTGTGAGTAATGGTCTCTCGAAGTTCTGAGAGAAGAATAATTCATTCCAAATGAGGAGTGTCACCTTGCTCCCTGGGGGCAAGGTATTCAGGATGGGCCTGGAAGAATGAGTAGGTTTTCAGAAAGAGGAGGAAGAAGGAAGAGAAGTCCTGGTTGGGAAAGGCCCAGGAGCAGTAAAATGTGAGATAGATTTCCAAACTAACAACCAAGTAGATGCTGGAGTATCAAATGTGTGTGTGTGTGTAAGTAAGTGTGCAAGTGTGTGAGGATGAGAGGGAGTTGAAATTGTGGTGGCAAAGCATTTTGATGTTTGCAGGCAGTTAGGAAGCAGCAGATCTTCTGAGCAGTGTCCCAGGGTGACAGCGGTAGGGCAGAAGGTGGACCCCAGTCAGGGAAGACTGTACAGTAAAGCCATTCAGCTTCTGTATCCCCATCTGCATTCCAGCATCCCACAGTGTGCTAGGGGACATTGTGTCCTGCCAATCTCAATGCTATTCTGGTCTCCTTTAATAACCTGGCATACATAACAGCACCTCCTCTCCCCCTGCACAATTTGGTGACGTCATTCAACCCCCATACAAATGCAGAACCCAAACCTGCCCCTTTAGTGAGGATTCCTTGAGACCCCCAGGAGGTGGCGCTGTGCCAGCCTGCTGGTACCTTGGACCACTGAGATGGCATGCAAGGACTTAGGGCTCTTGTAGGCATGTCCTAGTGTCCTTTCTGAGTGTCCCCTCCTCCCTGTTCCTGGGGAAGCAGACGGCCCAGGGCATCAGCCACAGGTGTAGGAGGAAGAGCACAGTTCATTCTGTCACATGTTAGCTTAGTGAACTTGGGCTGGTTGTTTTGCCTCAATGAGCTTCAGTTTTGGGATTAATTAAATGGGGATAAAAATACCAATTTGTAGAATTGCTGTGAGGGTTGTGATAGTTGTACAAGAGGCAGAGAGTTCACAGTTGGACTCACCTGGGTGTGAATCCCGGCTGTACCACTCGGTCACATCTCTTTGCATCTGTTAATCTCCAGTTTCCTCAAACAATGGCAGAAATCTCACTCTCTTAAGGTTGTTGCAAGGATCCAGTGTGATAAGGCCAGTCAAGTGCCAGGCACGCAGTCAATGGTCAGTCAATGGTAGTGTTTTGTTGTGTCGTTTTTATTAAAGTGCTTAGGTAGAGTGGCCTGTCATGGAGTTTTTGGCAAAACTGCGCTTGTCAAGCACAACCTAATTCTGTCCTGCCTGTCTCTCTCCCTGGCACACAAGCCACTGCTCCAGTCTCAGCCTCAAGAGCCTCGTTTTTTTTTTTTTTAAATTCTTTTCTAAGTTCTTCTTTTTATTTTTTTTTGTTGATTTGCAAGGCTTAAGCATCCACATATTTTATTTTTAGTGTTCAAAACATTTAGTTTTATCCACTTTTTCTTTTCTTTTTCTAGCAGGTGCTTATCTATCTATCTATCTATCTATTTATTATTTTTTAATTTCAGATTAATATGAAGGTACATAGGATTAGGTTACATTGTTTGCCTTTGTTAGGAACAGTCTGAATTGTATTTGGCCCTTCACCCAGGAGGTGTGTTATATGCCCCTACTTTGTACCCATTAGGTGGGAGCTTACAGAGCCCTTTCTTAAATTTAATTGTTTTTCTCTCATGTGGGCCTGTAGTTTTTCTCTCATGTGGGCCCATTTCAACATAGTGTTGAGTACATGGGATACTTGCTTTTCAGTTTTTGAGATACTTTACTAAGGAGACTGTGCTTCAACTCCATCCAGGCAAAATGCAAAAGATGTCAAGTTTCCATCTTTTTTATGGCTGAATAGTGTTCCATGATATACATATACCACAGTTTATTATTTTGAAATGATGGGGTCGAATTACCTGATTTTCAAGGACTCTCCTGATGCATTTCTGCATCAGACCACCAGGACCCAGATCCTTTACTTGGCTTGTGTTTGACTCCTGACCCTGCCTATTGCGCACATCACATACCGCAGCAGAAGGCTAAAGGGAGAAGCTGGGGAACCTGCTGTCCTCAGGAGCTCAAGTGAATCTGAGGCTTGTAGGATGTTTGAAAAAAGGGTGGAATGGCTGAGCTGGTTTGTCTGAGGCTGCACATGACTGCTGGGGACGTTGATACTTCATGCAGAATGGATCACAGTGCTTGGCCCAGACGAGGGCACTCAGCATGTCCAAAGCAATTGAATGATCTGAACACTCTGGAAACACTGCTGTCCCAGCTGTTGTGTCTCCTCCTTGCATTTTGGGTGGCTTGGCTTGTGCCTCCCTCCAGTGGACTCCTGACTCTAGGAGCTCCGGACCAGACACTGTTCCTTTGGGCAGATTCTTCTTTTCCAGATATGATGGGGGTAAGGAAACATCTTACCTCAAGAAGCTTCCCTGAATGTGTGCAGGCACAAGAAGCACCCAGGCTCACTCCTCGCACCCACCCGAGTCTCCTCTCAGCTGGGATCCTGATCAGTCACAGCTCCTTGCCTCACTATCAGGTGCCATCTCTCCCTTTTTCCTCTAGTCTCACTGCGCTCACCAGGCTGGGCCTTTCCAGGCAGCTCTGTCCCAATGCTCAGTGCATAGGTCCCCTCTGCTGGCTGTGATCTTTGGTCCAAGTTCCCCTGTGCACTGCCGTCCTCCATTCCTTGTGGGGCCCTTCATGCTGGGTCCCTCCAGCCTCCCCTTTACTGGGATAGTCCCAATTACTCTCCCTCTTCCTCACCCCTGCAGATTGGTGATGCCTTAGGGTGGTCATCCTCAGCTTGTGATGCTCCAGTGAAGCTGCAGTTTCAGAAACTTCTTTATCAACGGATGACAACAGTGATGTCAGTGATAGATGTCTGATTGAAAGGAATATCAACCCTTTCCAAGAATTTCTGTCTGGAGCCCACCACCCCTCAGCTCCCACTCCCTGGAGCTGGCCTGGGGGTTTCATTGGGGCAGGGTTTATTCTTGAAGCATGAAAACATGGACCTGTGAGGCCCTGATGTTATCTGCATACCCTGCTGGGCCAAGGATCCTGGCCCAGTCCTGTGAGGCCATTGGAAGCCTGGCTTGGGTTGTGCAGATTGGCTCAAGTAGTCCAGGTGCAAGAAGGTTTTGATCCCTCTTGCTGGAGTCACTGCTGTTACATCTAACTCCTGCCTGCTGGGACCCTGGGCTGGCCTTCTCCAGTGTTACCCCACTGACTCAGACTTAGCCTCTTTCCAATACACATTGACCAACAAGCTCCAACCCTACCCAGGCCTGTTGCCCTGCCATGCAGGATGGGCTGCAGGTCCCTATGCACCACGCTTAACCTGTTCCACCTGCCTGAAAAATTGGTCCTCCCCTTGGCCTGGCTAAATCCTACCTGCCTTCCAACCTTCAACCAGTGAACATGTCTATTAGGCCCCTCTCCTGACTCCCTTCCCTTCCTCCTCCCTTGGCTGGCACAGGCACCCATCCTTGCAGCTTCCCAGCACCTGTGACACTAATTTCACTGCACTGTGCTCATCTTTGCTTGAACTGTTTCTCAGAGGAGCCTGAGGACCTGGTGCAGGTAGGAGCAAGAGTGCCCATCTTTTTTACTCCTGATGCTGAGGTCCCTTCTCTTCTCCCTTTTCAGATTCCCAGACACCTACTTATTACCTATGTTTCCGGAGCTTTGAGTCTACCCATAAACCCAGACCCAAATCAGACTGATTGTCCTTGAACTCAGCAAGAAAGAGGGGGAGCAGAGGCAGCAGACCAAGTCTGACTCCTGGCCTTCAAGTTGGCTAATGTCTCATCCAGCCAGGGGTTGGTGGTCCTCTAATCTTATCTGCAACAAGGAAGAAGGCTTCTCATCTCCTCCACCACAATAATCAACCTTGGCCTAGATCCAAACTACCCTTGCTCTTTTTCTTTAAGATGCCCAATGATTCTGCTCTACCCCCAAGGTTCCCAGGACTTTTCTCGTCTGGCCTCCCAGATTCCTTCTGACCCCTTCTCTCATCTGTTAAGTGCTCCACGCACAGGTCTCTCATCCCTCTTGCGACTTTGCACGTGCTGTTCCTACGGCAGGGGATACTCTACCTCCTCCTCCCGACAGGTAAGATGCCCACTCTGGTTCCCACAGAATGGGCCATTCTCTCTCAGGGCTCTGCAGACTCTAAGTCACATTGCCCCTCCCAGTGCCTTTTACCAGATTTTACCTTAATTGTTCATCTGTACTTTGCTTTCATTAGAATATATGATGGGATGTAACTTTCCCTCTTTGCCTCTCCCCACCCTTCCAGCCCTGAGAGACATGTCCATCTGGTGGTAGGTCCTTAATAAACACTTGGTGTGAAGGTTCCTACTCCATCGAGCCCCCTAATGCCTGGGGCTTCACAGGTGATGCTTGTGGCAGCATCAGCTCCTGAGCAGAATCGGCATTTTAACAAGACCCCCCCCAGGATTCATACACACATTAAAGCTGGAAAAACATTGGCCTAATATTGAAGAGTTTCTTATGTCTGATCAAAATCTTTGCTGCTTTTAGCTAGTTGCAGGGACAAAACACCCCTACACTGGGCCAGTGGCTTGAGATGTTTCATTGTACCTTTGCGTGTCCCCAAGCAGAATAAACGAGAGCAGTGCTCCTAATGTGCCAACCAGCAGGTTCTTCTCTTCTAATCAAGTCCATATGCTTTTTGTGACTCCCTTTCTGGAATGTAAAAATAACCCTATTACCAACTCTTCCTCCTAGTAGCCTTTTCTCTGTAACCAGTTAATTCCAAATAGAACATCTGGAATTTCTATTTCATTGTCTAATTTGAACCAGACTAAA
This sequence comes from Loris lydekkerianus, assembly GCA_963574355.1. Taxonomy (NCBI): domain Eukaryota; kingdom Metazoa; phylum Chordata; class Mammalia; order Primates; family Lorisidae; genus Loris; species Loris lydekkerianus. Next base: position 41,193 of record CAUYPK010089165.1, read on the forward strand.
ACCAATCTGCATAAAAGTTTATGAACTTTCTGGAGCCTCACACCTTATATTTCCCCATCTGCAGAAGCTGGCAATTTAGAGGCCAGGAATGGGAAGGATTTGGCCACCTCTTTTCTTAGGGCCGGGGAGTTTGTCACCTTGTGGATTGGGACAGAGAGCTGGCATGGTGGTGCCATGTTGGGCAGGGTGAGGGAAGAAGTTCAGGGAAAGAGAAATGGATAGACTTGAATTTCTTGTGCAAAAGTAAATTTGCATGTGGATTTTAAGGTCCTTTACCTTTAAGCTGAGGTGATGGGTGGCTGAGAGGGGAAGGGGAGGAGGGGATGCCAGGTGAGGGAAGAAAAATGGAGTGTTGGGAATGGGGGAGGGGATTGGGAATCGGGGAGGGGATAAGGTATGTACCACCCACAACAAACTAGGACATGTATTACAGCAGCTGTGCATTGAACATGAGGCTCAGGATTTGGGAGAGGCTAACCCATCTCCTGTCTTTGTTATTAGTTTGACTAGAGACCCACGGGCTAACTGAACTGAGAGGGCAACCTGGCAGTGAGGCGCAGGAAGGATCCTTTGTCCGTCTTGATGAAAAACAAGAAATGAAAACGACTCGAGATGTTTTAAGCAAGATGCAACAAAATTCCAATCAAAATCTCAGCAATGTTTTTATTTTTGGTAGAAATTGACATGCTGATTCTAAAATGTGTGTGGAAGAGCAAAGGACCTACACAAGCCAAATTAATTTTGAGAAAAAAGAAGAAGAAAGTGAGAGGATTCAAAGAACCTGATTTCAAGATTTACTACAAAGCTACAGTAACTGAGAGAAGGTGGTATCAATGGAAGGAGAGACATGTCAGTGACCTGAGTCAGACAGAGGGAATGCAATTCTGGCTCACTCCCTTTGAGCTACTGCAACAAATAAGGTGGTTATAAGCAGTATATGTTTATTTCTTATAGTTCTGGAAGCTGGGACGTTCAAGATCAAGATGTTGACAGATTCCGTGTCTGGTGAGGGCTATAGATGGTGCTTTCTCACTGCATCCTCACATAAAGGAAGGGCCTCTGTTATAAGGGCACTAATCCCATTTGTGAGGGCTCAGCCTGCATGATGTAACCATCTCTGAAATGTCCCATTTCCTAATGCCATCACATTAGGTGTTAGGACTTCAACACATGAATCTGGGCAGAAGACATATGTTCAGACCATAGTAGATGCTTACAAAAACACTGAAAGGATTGGAGAGTTGGGCGATAGGCTGGGCTTCTGGACCATGGAGTCACCATGATCCAGGTGTCAGGAAGCTGGAGGCAAGGTGCCTCTACCACCCCATCTATCTCTTGATACCCAAGAAGCTGAAAAGAGGACTCTAGAATACTGCTGCAAAAATTCCTTACTCTCTTTGTGGGATTGCAAACTAATACAGACCTTTTGGAAAGAAGTATGGAGAATCCCGAAAGAGCTAAAAGCAGACCTTCCATTTGATCCTGAAATCCCATTACTAGGTATCTATCTAGCAGAAGAAAAAACATTATTTTACGATAAGGACAATTGCACTCGGATGTTTATAGCAGCTCAATTCACAAATGCAAAGATGTGGAAACAACCCAGGAGCCCATGCACCCATAAATGAATTAATAAACTGTGGTATATGTAGATCATGGAATACTAGTCAGCTGTTAAGAAGATGGAGACTTTACATCTTTTGTATTTACCTGAATGGATTTGGAGAACGTTCTCCTAAGTAAAGTATTTCAAGAATGGAAAAGCAAGCATGAAACCAGTAAGTCAACACTATATGTCCACATGAAAGGAAAACACAATTAAATTCAAGAACGGGGAGGGAGGTTAGGTAAGTTTTCACCTAATGGGTACAATGTAGGGGTATAAGGTACACCACCTGGGTGAAAGACTCAACTGCAACTTAGACTTTATCTTACAAACGTAACCTAATTGTACGGACTATCTTCTGATCTGAAATTAAAACAAAAAGAAATTCCGTACTGTCTAAATGTTTCCTTGTCAGAAGAGGAAAAGGGGGAGGGAAGGGGAGAAAGAGAAAAAAAAAAAAAAAACACCCAAAGGGGCTTCCATTCCATTTCTGCCTTTAAATCTTACTGTGGAAACAGACTGCATCCAGCACACCAGGTGTAAAGGCCCCTGGCACATGTGTTTCCCAGCTTCCCACCTTCTGCAGCATAAATAGTTACCTGAGAGGTAGGAAGAGAAGGCAGTTGAGTAAACCCATGGCATCTACCCTCTGTCCCAATTCTAGAGCTCCAGCTGCCTCTCTCTGTGTACACCACCATTCAGGAGCCATCTGGTGACACTCATGGCCGGCAGAGCTCAGGCTGGAGCCACCCAGACACGTCAGGCAAAGGTCCGACATTTACTGGGGAAACCTTGCCTGGGTCTTCTTAATCCATATGCCACCCTGACAAGGAAGGACTGTAATGTCCCCATATTATAGGTGGAGAAACTGAGGCTAGATCAGGTTGATAACTTACCCAAGGTCACAGATTTGAACTCAGGTTGTCTGGCTCTAAAGCCCACTTCTTTCTGTTCTAGGAGCTTAGGAGCTGCCTTGAAAATTGCATCCTAACACATAACAGAGGGTGGAAGGAAAAGGAGAGCATGCATCACCCGTGGGTGACACCTGTCTTGGCACCTGGAGGGCTGGTAAGGCCACAGAAGTGGTCTTTCATGTTCTGCTCTCCCCTGGCAGGTCCCTAATCCCTTTATAAACATTTTATAGGTCTGGCTGCTGTGCAGTCACTTGGGTGAAATGGATTCAATTAACTTCAGCATGGTAAGTGTAGTGGGTTGAATTGCGTCCTCTAAAATGGTGTGTCCAAGTGTTAACTGCCAGTACCTGTAAATGTGATGTTATTTGGAAACAGGGTCTTTGCAGATGTAATTAAGGCAAGGATCTCAAGATGAGATCATTCTGGATTGGGAGAGGCCCTAAAACCAATGACAAGTGCCCTTCTAAGAGGCAGAGAGGAACCAGGGAGACTATGATATGAAGGCCGCAGGGATGGGAATGATGCTGCCACGTGCCCAGGAACACCAGGAGCCACCAGACGCTGGAAGAAGCAAGGAAGTATCCTCCCCTAGAGCCTTTGCAGGGAGCGTGGTCCTGCTGACACCTTGATTTCAGACTCTGGCCTCTAGAACTATAAGAAAATAAATTTCTGTAATTTTAACCATCCAGTTGTGGCAATTTGTTACAGCAGCCAAAGGCAACTAATATGTAGTATAATGGATAAAATAAAGGTCTCCTTGATGGACAAAGTCTTCAAGCTTCAGCTGGGTCTTCTCCTGGAATTTACGGATCGTTTACGGGCATCCTGACCTTCATGTTTAGAGATGGAGCATTCATCTTTTTAAATCTTATATTTCTTCTCTGTTGGAAATCTTCTCCCTAAATCTCTCCTGCTAATCCAAGCCCTATACACCTTCCAGAGACCTTGAGGCTGTGGGAAAGCATGGGCTTTGGGGTTGGAGCACTGTGAGTTTGAACTCTGACTCTGCTGTGCGACTGTGGGCAAGTTGCTTAACCTCTCTGGTTTTGCTTTCTTCATCTGTAAAAATAGGGATAATATCAATACTCACACCCTAGGCTGGGTAAAAGAGGTGATGAGCCTAACACGATGCTCAGCAGATAGCCATGCTCATTCCTTTACTATTTGCTTCAAGATCAGAGTCAAGACAGCCCTCTGGGAAATGTTCTGTGAAGGACATTAGTCCCAAACATCCCACAGCTCTTTCCCTGAGCAGTCCTTATGGAAAGTACCAGCCATCCAGCCTTGAGTTTATACTGTGTGCACTAACCAGTTGATTCATGCAGGTAAATGTCATCCACCACCCCTGTCCCTGAGGAGCACGGTCCTGGCCCCACCTGTGTCTGGTGTAACTCTTTTTCTTGTGGCTTTCCCTCAGCACCGGTGTGGAGTTAGTTGCACAGAAGCCATGTGGAGATGAGGAGATTTTTTACCTGAGTAAGTGATGGGGAACCTCTCTGCCCAGTTGGGAATATCATATCTTTATCCCTCTAAACCCCACTTCCTGGTAGTGTCCAAGTAAAAGTTATCTGGAAATAATCAAATAAAAGGGGGTGCCCTGGGAGAGATGCACAATAGAAATGGGGGAATATAGCCTCTACATGCAACAGAGGCTCGTTAGCTCTTCTCTCCCTTGCAAACACAATAATTATTTAAATAAAAAAAATGAAAAACTAAAAAAGAACCCTGTCACATTTGCCCCATTTCTCAGTGGCTGCTGCACAGCCTCACTGAAGGGGAGCCTCATTACGAAGACTTTATTAAGCTTGCAAAACGGCCTGGGAAGCGCAGCGAGAAGCATACAGAGCTAAACTTGCCAAAATAAATGAACAAAGTACTTTCCTGATGCCTGGCCCCTTTGGGAATGGCAGCCCAGGAGACCTTGCAGACTATTAGGATGCAACTTTATTAACTTCGCTCGGGCACGCGGCAGTTAGCCTGGGGCAGCTCCACGCAGCTCTTGGCCGGAGTGCGGCTCCCCAGCCACCCCCTCCGGTCCTGGCTGGCCTTTTCGCTGTCCCTCCTCTCAAGGGGTCAGTGACTGCAGCCCATTTGTTCCTTTCCCCACAGGCCCCTCGGGTCAGAAGCTCCTTTACTGGGATAAACTCACTTCTCAGTTGCCTGAGCATCTTTAGCCAGGGTGATGCTGGCAGGGAGAGGCGGAGGAGAGAAGCCCAGCAGAGCTGGGTCATTCTGTCCAGCTGGGATGGGCATAGTCCTGTTGTGCCAGATTGCCCCTACCTCATACTGTACCCTTGGAAATAGGGTAATATGATATATCACTCTAGAATGCTTTTGTCTTCTGGGAAAAGCCCCAGGAAAGTCACTTTACCATTGAGCCTCAGCCTTCTCATCTGTGAAATGGGCTGACAGTGCCCAGCTCATGTGGATGTCCTAACTCTGATGATGCACATGAACTCCAGCATGCAGTGGAAGCTGCACACCACTCCTCTCCTCTTTTTGTTATGTAAGGAGGAGAGCAGTGCTCGCTCCTTCAGGAGCTACTCAGGGCAGGGAGACCCCAGCACGTGAGGAACTGCAGGCTGTGTGTGACACTGCCAACCTTGACCCTAACCTCAGCCCAGCTGGCCCTGTGATTGTCTGCATGCTTTCCAAGCACCTGCTAGTTATAGACTGTGCTTCTCCCAGGGAGTGTGTGCTCCTGGGGACTTGCTCCTTCTTGCCCTGAAACATGCTTGCCTGCATCCTTTGGGAGCCCCCCTTCTCTGCAGAGACATAGGGGTATGGAAAGGAGACCTGAAATAGTGAAGGTTGCAGCCCCCCCCCCAAATGACCTCCTGTCTTTTGGGAACCCTCAGAGACCAGCAGCTTGGGCTGCAATGGGCCAGCAACAGTCTGCAGAAGAGTCCTGCTCAGTCCCATCAGGGTGTGCTGGGCTGGGAAAGAAGGAGGGGAGACAAGCGTGTTCCCACAGCTACCTTCCAGATGGGTACAGCTAAGTGTTCCAGTAGAAGCAGCCTTGTGCTTAATTTAAGAGGGGCTCTGGCTCTCAGCTTCTGGCTATAGCTCTTATTTTCTGGGAGACTTTAGGCAAGTTGCTTTATTTCTCTAAGCCTCAATTTCTCTATTGGCAAATAAGAATAGTGATGTAGCAACCAAATGAGACAGAGTTCTCAGCACTCAATAAATATTGCTGTTCTTGTTTTAGTTTAGTTTAGTGTTACAGGGTCTTTTTCTGCCACTTGGGCTAGAATGCTGTGGTGTCATAATAGCTCACAGCAACCTTAAACTCCTGGACTCATATATCCAATGTACTCAGTCCTACTAGGAAACCAATTTATAATCACTCACACTTTCATATGAAAGATGAATCACAACTAAGGAGGGAGAGGAGGGGGATGGGAAGGGAAGGGGGTGGTTTGATAGAGGGAGGGATAATGGAGGGACCACACCTGTGGAGCATATCGCAAGGGACAAGTCAAATCTATCAAGTATAGAACACAAATGTCTTAACACTGTGATCAAGTAAATGAGGTGACAGCTCTATTAATTAGTAGGATATAAGCACTCCAATTTGTACAAATAATCAACACATTGAATCCCACAAAGGCATAAATGTATTCGTAATCTATGTATATGTGACTTCATAAAAAAAAAAAATCTTGGGCTCAAGCAATTCTCCTGCCCTGGCCTCCCAACTAGCTAGGACTACAGGCATGTAAGACCACACCCAGTGAACTTTACTTTTCTATTTTTTGTATAGACTGGGTCTTGCTCTAGCTCAGGCTGGTCTTGAATTTCTGGCCTCAAGCAATCTTCTTGCGTTGGCCTGCCAGAGTGCTAGAGCCATCACAGCTGGCCTGAACATTTATTTTTAATGACGATGAAGAAACAGCAGTTGAAGGAAGTGTCCTCACTCCAGTTGGCTCTGGGGACTGAGGAACAGTCAATATGAATAAGAACTTTCCAGGAGAAGCAGACTAATGAGGAAATAGACAAGTCATAAATTAACATACGCTGGGTGACTCACAAGTAACTGAAGTTTGACTAAAGTGCAGGAAGGGATCATGTGATCCCCTCTTGTTGGTAGGGGTTTGGAAATGGTTTGATGAAGGGGAAGGCAGCTGTGCTGGGTGCTGCTGGGTGGTGACAGGGCTGGAAAGGAACCCAGGCCCACCTGACTAGCATTTATACACTTTTCATGACATCTTGCTCTCATTTTCATAACTTCTGCTGGTGAAGTTATGAAGTTTCATAACTTCAGTCTAGGGAGAGGAGAGGATTTCTTATCGGAGGAGGAGATAGGGCAGGGATGGAGCATCATAGGGGAACAACATGTGACCTTACTTGGGCACCTGGAGACCTGGCTCCAGTCTTGGGGCCCTGGGAGAAGTCTCATTCTGGTCGAGGTTCTGGTTTCCTCATGAAAGAAGAGTCTGAGCACTATCCCTGCTCTGAAGTAGTTTGTTCAAGGGATAATTAGTTCCTGGAGAAAAAGTTCAGGGAGCAGAAACGATTTCTCGGCAGTAATGAGCAAAGAGGAGACCAGTGAGGGGGTCACATTCCAGGGATCTGGGGTTCTCCAGATGCGCTATAGCATGAGAGCATGAGGTTGCTGTGCTGGCTCAGGCCCAAGTCTGTCATCCTTGCTGTTGGATCCTGATTCCATAAGGACTCTGAGAGTTAGTGGGGCTGGGCATGGTCTTTCCCAATGTCACCCTCAGCGGTTAGGGACACATCTCAAACATAACCTTCCAGAGATTCCTGAAACCATCGATCTTAGCCCTCTCATTTTCATATGCGGAAGCTGATGTCTGGAGGTAGGGAAGGAACTGGCCAAGGTCACTCACAAGTCACAGATAAACCTGGGACTGGAGGGAGACTTCAGGTTCATGGCGAGTTTGGGGCTACAGTCCAGGACTCCTAATTCAGAAGTTCATGCCTATTTATAACACATTAGCTACCTTCAGACATGTGATATGGATTTTTTATTCAAAGTATGATGAAAAAAGTAAGTCCTAGTCACCTTTTTGGTGAGGGTCATCTTAGAGATTTGTTTTTATAACTTTTTTAAAAAAAATTCAATCATAGCTGTGTACATTAATGCAGTCATGGGGTACAATGTGCTGATTTTATATACAATCTAAAATATTTTCATCAAACTGGTCAATATAGCCTTCACGGCACCGTCTTAGTTATTGTGTTAAGACATTTATATTCTACATTTAGTAAATTTCACATGTACCCTTGTAAGATGCACTGTAGGTGTGGTCCCACCAATCACCCTCCCTTCACCCATCCTCCCCCCTTCCCTCCCCTCCAGCTCCCCTTTCCCCATATTCTTGGGCTATATATGAAAGCTATAAATTAGTTTCATAGTAGGGCTGAGTACATTGGATACTTTTTCTTTCATTCTTGAGATACTTTGCTACAAAGAATATGTCCCAGCTCCATCCATGTAAACATGAGAGAGGTAAAGTCTCCATCTTTCTTTAAGGCTGCATAATATCATCTTAGAGATTTTAAAGGACAGGGGGAGAGTATGACTGAGTAGGGTATGTGCAGGGGGGTTTCAGAGCAAGCAGTTTGGAGATGGGGACAGTTAAAACTAGAAGAACGTACAAGTAGATCTACATAAAGAGAGGGGTGCTGATTATTTTTTTAAATCTCTGATTAGCTTTACAGACTCACCCAACTGGAATACAACACCTGAACTTGTGCACCTTAAGATTGGCAAATCCAAGTTGTCCATTCTACTGCTTCCATTTGCACCCATAGCAGGCATCATCAATGGATCACAGCACTCTTTTCCAGTGAGCCAGGAGGCAGAATCCCTCTCAATGTAGTGCCTGAGCAGCCATTGTCAGTCAGTTGATGGTGTGTGTGCAGAGGATCTCTGTGCCCTCACTGGTCTAATCTAATCTTTATTATTTGTAGTTATAGAAACTGAAATCCACTTGTGGAACCCTCTTAGTCAGTTTGTGGCAGGGCCCAATTTCCCTATCTTCAAATATTTTGCTTTGTGTATCAAACCATCCTTTAAAAATCTGTATTGTTTTGAAAAGAGAAATGCAAAAAGATGCAATAATTGCCCAACACCTGCCAGCTGTCATGTGGCTTGAGTACCAGCCTTGTATTTCTGTCTAGGCAATGGTTATGTGTCTACCTCAATGGCCACTATATTTCCCTGATGACCCCCTAAGCCCCTTTAAGTTAAACTTTGGTGAATTTATTTTCACTCTCATAACTTTCTACTATCAAGTATGGGGGGACAGAAAGGTCAAATTGTGTTCCTTAGGGAAGATGCCGAGAAAAGGGGAAGGGTGTTTCCTAGGACTACTTCCAAAGATTGCAGATTTAAAACTCAAAAAGGCCCTCAGGGGGGCATTTTCATAAACAATGATCATAAGAATATAAATAAAACAAAGCATCACATGACCCCCAAACACAGCTGCACATCCTCATGTGGAAATGATTTTTTTGGCTTACTGGAAAATTGGGTCATTAATGCTCCCTTATTATTATCTCTGTCCAGGCTCGATCTAGAAATCATTATTTTTGAAAAGTGATCATCCAATTTCTAACCAGGCAGGATGGATGAATTGATTGATTGATTGATTGACAAGGTCTTGCTCTGCTGCCCAGACTGGAGGGTAATGGCATGATCATAGCTAAAGTGATCCTTCTACCTTAACCTCGAGAGTAGCTGGGATGACAGGTGTAGGCCCAGCTAGTTTTTATAGAGATAAGGTCTTGCCATGTTGCCCAAGCTTGTCTTGAACGTCTGGACTCAAGTAATCCTTCTGCCTCAGCCTTCTGAAGTGCTGGGTTATAGGAGTGAGCCACTGTGCCCTTGCCAGGCCAGGGAAAGATTTTTGAATGGACCTGTCCTGAAACAACACTGTATGAGTCTGTGGAGCTGAAAGAGAGCTTGCAATTTGCTCATCCCCAGGGGGCTAATTGCATTTGTAAACCAAGGACTCCTCCTGGCCTTCCCTTCAGGAAGGCCTGAATACTGCCTTTAGAAACTGCTGGCTCAGCCCAGTTCAGCCCAGATCTAAAGCTTCTTATCTAGCTTAGGAAACCCATTCTCAACAGTAACGATCCCACACATTGTCTTAGAGGCCCCCCCCTTTTTTTTTTACAGAGTCATATCTTATCCTAACTTCTAACAGTCCTTTTTTCACAGCCCATTTCACAGGTGAGAACACTGAAGCTCTGAGGTCTGCCTGATGCCACATAGCAGATTAGGGTCAGACGAGAGTAGGATCTGATTCTCCTGCTTGTGAACACACGTGCTCTCCACCCAAGGTTGGGTCCACATCACCAGACGTAGGCAGACTCACCCCGGGTTGGACAGCTCCAGCGTATTCTGGCACTACTTACTGTGGAGCATTGCTGTGGTGAATGTCCAGCTTGCTTAATCTGACTGTGTTTCAGGGGTGGTGGTGATTAGTGACAGAAGATGCCCTTTCAACCTTAAGCATAGTTGCAGGGAGGAGCGTGCACTGATTTCCAAGTGTGTGGAGGTTCTTGAATAATCCCAGTCACAGATGTGTATCTAATAACACTTACATGGCGATGTGAGGTTTCAAAGGTCGTCTGTTGCATCCTTCTGCTTTGAGGAAGTCTTCAACTAAGTTGTTCCAGACAGAAGAGTCTTTTTCATCCATTTTCCTCTTAAAGAGTGTCAATGAAGGAGAGTCCCTAACATCTGTGGGTCAACCACTTTAGCATTTAACAACCCTCATGGCCAGGAAATTAATCCTGACATTTAACCTGAATTCTTCTTGTGGTCTATTTCCTCCATTTTGGGACTTAGTGGAGTGAGAGAACAGCTGCTTACCATTCTCTGTCTGCTCTGCTTGACCACAGATGAAAACTGCTACATCACTCTTTATTCTTTTCTCAAGTTCTGTGCTAAAAATACACTTGGGGGTTTTACTTTTCTTCATAGATCCCATTTGCAAATTTATTCTAAATCCTTTCCATATTCCCACATGATTCTTGACTTGTGTTAGTTCAAAGCAATCGTGATTAAGTAAGTCTGTTTTATCTCCAAGCATGCACACTATATACCTTTTTTCCCACTCCCATGCCACCTGCTCCATTGAAAATAGTCATGCAAATCAGCAACTGCAGCTCTACATAAATGATTCGTATTATAGTTATTAAGGGCTCGTGGTCCACTATGGTCCTTTCCTTTTCTTCTCCTTAGTGTATATATTTTCTCTCTATATTAGTCCTTTATCCTGTTATCCTTTATCCTGAATCTGGGTCTTTTATTAATTTATTTTTGAGAATCCTGCTTAATACATTTCTTGGTTGAATATAATTTTGAAGATTATAGCCATGTCTGCCATATGGCCCACTGATGTTAGATATTACAGAGGATTCTCCCATATTTTCTTCTTATACTTACAGATATTTGCATGCATATGTGCCTGTGTTTTCAAAATTAAAAAGCAAAAGTAGAAAATAATAATATGAAGCATTTGGCCTATACCCAGGAGGCACAGATTTAAGTTCTTGCTCTCAATGATTAAGAGTTTTTGATAGCATAAGATGTTTAAACATGACATTTTGAAAGCATAATTTGAGGTAGAATGTATTCAGGAGTGGACTATATGGTAATAATGATAATAATGAGTGAACATTTGCTGGGGCCAACTGTGTATCAGAGCATGTGCTAAACACATTATGAAAATCATTTGAAACAGGTCATCACCAAAATAAAATTCTAAGGAAGAATAGATGTGTGAGAGACAGAGAAGTCAGACCAGCTTTCTGGAAGAGTAGGAGCTGAACTGGGCCTAGACCTGCCTGGGGTTTCCAACTCCTATTTTGTTGCTCTTTCTCTATAACATGTTTGCTGAGTTTGTGAAGGCTGATGTTTTTTGAGACAAGAAAACTGGTAGAAATTCTTCAGCTGTGAAGTCTTGTTCCTGTTATAACAGTATGTTATTTAACTGATAGTCCCTGTCTTCATGGGGGCCAGTAGTATAGATGAATTTTGGGGATAAGATGGTTTAGCAAGGGTGTGGGCCAGATTTTGCAAAATGATTTGCCCTCAACAAGAAGATAACAATCAAGTGGTTGTGGATAAAAAATGCCTGTTCTCTCAAGGTGTCATATACCCAGGTCCATGTCCATCCACACGTGTTCTCCCAGCCAAGTTCAGAGTGAGAGTGTCTGCATGTCTATTGCATATTGGAAAATGATACTTGAAGGAATCAAATGTCAGGCATCCAGATTCAGCTTCTGGCTCTGGCTCTGACTCTGGAAACAGAACAGGAGCAGAAACCTCTCAAACCAATTCAGTAGGAAAATGAGAAGCTGTATTGAGCTGTCACTGTCCCTAATTCACTCACCTTCTAAAGAGAGAGGCATTCAGATGCATTTCTTTCTGCAGCTTAGACATGCTCTGTCAGAGCAATCTCTCCTGGGCACTGACCTCATTCTAAAGTGACTTTTCTGTTCTAGGTGCAGGAAGTGGGGTGAGGCTGTGAGGTCCACCAAAGATAAAGGAGTATTGTAAGCCTGTGGAAGAGTCAGCATGTAAGTGGTTAACAAGATATGTAGAAGGAGATTGCTAAAATCAGAGACCCATATGTTCCCTGTATCCCATATCTCCAACTGAAGGCAACTTTTGTCTCCTCTGTGTTTAATATTAGTACACTTACCTGGCATTATTATCCTTATATGCATTTACACGGTACAGGTTTACTATCCTCTCATTGACTGTAAGCTCTTAAATAGTAGGTCTATCTTCATGGCCTTTTTCATGTTTACCACAATGCCTTTACAATAGTACAATAGGAACATCACATTTGGTGATGGAATGAGAAAATGAATGAATGGTGGTAGTATGAGTACATATCAGAGATGGGAAAGTTTAATTAATCTGTTCATTTAAGAGGTATTAATTCAGTGTCTACTGTGGTCTAGGTACTGTCCCAAGTGCTGGGGATAGAGCAGTGAATGAGACAGACAAAAGCTCTGTCCTCAGGGAGTTTGCATGAAGTTAGGATCATCAAATCCTATTTGAAGATTTGAATAGGCTTCATAGTAGAGCTGGATATGATCATGGCCTTGGAAAATGGAAGGAATTTTGATGAGTGGAAAAAAGGAGGGAGTCCATTATGGGTGTGAGCTAAGGCCTGCCATAAATGATGTGTACCTTTTTATTGCATGAAAGCGTGAAATGTGCTATCAGACCTGATCTCAGTGCAGATTCTATTTTCTACTCTTAGATACACCTTGTTATAATACAAGAAGGCAATAGTGTGATGTACTGTACCAAATCTACTGTACCTTGTTATAATACAAGAAGGCAATAGTGTGATCTACTGTACCAAAATTGAAGGGCAGGGGATAAAGGAAGATGATGGACAACAATTGAGCTAGACTTCATTTCGTTCCTTCTGCACAGTGACCCTTCCAGTTGATTATTTTCACCTTTATTTTGCAGAGGAAGACACTATTGCTCAGAGACATGCAGTCTCAGTTTGGGTTACTAAAAGCAGACCATGCTTAAATACCAAACTTTTATTTTTCATGGAGGCTGGGAAGTCCAAGAACAAGGCAGAGCCAGTAAGTACCTGGTAAAGAAAATCTTCTTGTATATACAGAGCTAGCTTTTCATATGATCCTCACATGGCCTTGAAATAAATCATCTCTCTCATGTTTCTTGCAAGGACATGAATAAGTAGAATTATTTATTCTACCCTCATGAATTATCACCTCTCAAAGGTTTCACTTCCTAATACATCACAGTTGGAGTTAGGAATATAGGATGTTTAGGGGGACATAAACATTCATTCCAAAACACATGGATGGTGGGGCTGGAATTGCAGGGCCAGGGCGGTCTTTGGAAATCACTCGCCAACAATTGCAAAGCTTCTGATTGCTTGGGTTCCTGAATGATTGTACAGGTGCCCACCAATATGGAACTGGCCCTGGACTATTGGTGCAAAGTTCTGTTGTGTTTGAGCCATTACACAGCTTGGGTGAGTTGGTTACAGCTGGTTAGCCTACCCCAACTGTATTAGTTTCCTGGGACTGCTGTAACAAAGCCTATCAAACTGGATGGCCTAAGATAACAGAAAGGTGTTCTTTCACAATTCTGGAGTTTAGAAGTCTGGAGTCTGAAATCAAGATGTTGATGGGGTTGGTTCCTTCTGTAGGCTGAGAGGGACACTCTGTTCCACATTCTCTCCTGTCTTTGGGCGGCTCACTGGGAATCTTTGGCTTTTCCTGTATGTATCACCCCAGCCTCTGCTTTCATTGTCACATGGTGTTCTCCTTATGTGCATGTTTTATGTCCAAATTTCTTTTTATAGGAAGTATTGAATTAAGAGGCTGGTTCTACTCCATATGACCTCCTTTTAATTTAATAACATCTGCAATGACCTTATTTTGAAATCAGCCACATTATGAGGTACTGGGGCTTAGGCCTCCAACATATCTTTTTTTGGGGGGACACAAGTTCAATGTATAACACCAATAAATACAAGCAAAAACTGCAGAGAAAGCCCCAAAGTCATGTCATAGGCATCTCAAATTCTTACTGCAGTTCACCTTTGGTCCTTAGAGGCCGACTTCTATTATGAGGTAGATTCTCAGAAGCTTTCCTCTTGTTCTTTCCTGAGAAGCAGGCCTTTTATTCTCTTGGACCTTGGATCAATCAGTTGAGCCTGAATCCTCAAGTAGGTTTAATTGATTTGTTAAAATGAAACATCCTGGGTCTCAATTTTCTTATCAGTAAAATGGGAGTAACAATCCTTACCCAGCTTATCTTACAAGAATTCAAATAAGAATCAAATAAATACAAAATAGTAACAACTGGTGCTTGTAAAGTACTTTATAATTTAGCACAATTTCATCTTTTTTTTGGTAAGTCTTTTAATTGTTTGTTATTTGGCATTCAGGTGCACAAAATTGAGTTGAGCACGTCATAACAATGTAATTTTTTCCCCTGGAGGTTTTCTCTTATTTAATTTATTCATTTCATTTCTTTTATGATCAGTTTTCATTGTCTATCACCCATCAGTGGCCTACAGACCTCTGACTGTAGAGGCAATTTTCCTTTCCTTGGAAGGGAACCCAACAACTTTCTATCTTTCATTCCCAGTTTCTGTGATGGGTTCTGGGAGCGTATGCATCCTCCTTTCTTCTGGGTTGGGTTCAAGGAGGGGGCTTGTATTCAAGTCAGTTCAGCATGTAGTCCACCATAACTGAAGATGCATATTACTAGTACTAAATTAACTAAATATTTTAGTTCTTCTCATATTCCTCATATCCCAATAAATGAACCAATTAAAATGAAAGGAAAATAAGGGTTGTATTGTAAGGGGTAACATTAGTATGTAGAATATCTATCATAAATTCTGTCATTTTTAGAGATCACTGTGAGCTTCCCGGCAGCCAAAGCAAAAAGTAAACAAAGCAGGTGATTATGAAAATGAGCAGGTTGTTCCTTAAGAGATACCTAGCTTCTCTAGCCAGGAGACCCAAACCTTGTATCTCCTGAAATTCTCATTGAGATTTGTACACTAAATCCCAGCAATGGTAGCATGTTATAGCTTCCAGAGCAGACAAATTCCACTTTTATATCATCACTTGAAGTGATGCATATGATAATATCACATGTCTTTAGGGCATCACAAATTAAAACGGCAATGACATGTATTATACATCTACTGGAATAGTCAAAATTCAAAACTCTGACAGCACCTCATGCTGGCATTAATGCAGAGCAACAGGAATTCTTATTCATTCCTGAAAGAAATGAAAAGTGGTATAGCTGTTTTAGAAGTCAGTCTAGCATTGTTTAATATAAAACTAACCTTACCCTTACCATATGATCCAACAATTGTGCTCTTTGGTATTTACCCAAATAAGCTGAACACTTGCATCCACAGAAAAACTTGCACAAGAATTCATAATTGCCAAAACTTAAAACCAATTAAGATGACTAAGATGTCCTTCAACAGGTGAATGAATAAGAAGCTGTGTGACATCCATACAATAGACTATTATTCAGTAATAAAGAGAAATGAGGCATTAGGCCACAGAGGGACTTAAAATGATATTGTTAAGTGAAAGAAGGCAGGGTGAAAAGGCCACATATGCCTACGGTGTGACTACAACTAAGGTTATATGACATTCTGGAAAAGGCAAAACTGTGAGGCAGGACAAAGATCAGTGATTGCCAGGGCCTTGAGGGGTGACTAGGTGGAGCACAGGGGATTTTAGGGCAATGAAACTATTATGTATGACATTGTGATTATGGATATGTGACATTATGCTTTATGTGTTTGTCAGAATCCATAGATCAAATCCAGAGTGAACCACAATGTGAACTGGGGATTAGTTAAAAGTGTATCAACATTGGCTCATTAATTGCAACAAAGGTACCACCCTAACACAAAATGCAGAAAAGAAAAATAGGAAGAATTGGGCGTGCATGAAGGAGTCTATGAGAACTCTATTTTTCACTCAATTTTTTTTTCTGCAAGCCTATAACTGCTCGATTTAGCAGTTTACTAATTAAAAAAAAAAAAAAAATACAGTGCAAGTGAAGGTATGCCTGGAATTGTAAGACAGTAGGAAATAGCTTCCTCAGGCAGGGCCCAAGTTCCCTCTTTCATGGACTCACAGAACCAAGGAAACACAGGCTTCCCGACTGAGCGCCAGGGAGGGAGTCGGGTTCCGCGAGAGGACAGCACGCGCCGGGTGGGGGGTGGGGGAGGGGAGAAACGGGCCCAGAAAAAAGACGCCCCTAGGACTGGGGGCCGCATACAGGTTCGCTGTCGTGCGGGTCGCTTCACCAGCTTTTCATCACTGACTCACTGTCAGGTCAACTTGTTACTAGAAATTATAAAAAGGTGCCACTTTTAGAGAAGATACTCAAGGCAAACCTCTTGTTTTGTTTAGGTGTTTGTTCTGAGTTCCATTTTGTAGATTGGTAAACTGAGGTTCAGAGACCATGTCCCACTGCACTAGGAGGCACAAGCAGGATCAGCCCCGCGCTAGCGAAGCGCTCTCATCTTCGCACCAGGTGCTGGGCGGGGTCCAGAGCCTCCGCCCGCGCCTCGCCCACCCCCTCCCCGCCTTTGCACCTGCCCCACCCCCAGCTTCCGCGTCCTGGAAGCTCCGCCTCTCCGGGCCCGCTTGTCCGCTTCTGAGGCTGTCCAGCCCTGCTCCACAGATCTGGGGGCTCGAGTTTGTGTGCACATGTACTCAGCACTTGCGGTGCATCTTACAAGGATATATGTGAAACTTAGTAAATGTGGAATGTAAATGTCTTAACACAACTGTGAAATTGCCAGGAAGGCCATGTTAACCAGTGTGATGTAAATGTGTCAACGGGTCTATGAAACTAGTGTGTGATGCCCCATGATCATATCAATGTACACAGCTATGATTTACTAAAATAGAAAAAAAGAAAAATTTAGATAGATAGATAGCAAGAATTAAAGAACAGAAAAAAAAAAAAAAATCTTCACAGCAGTTTGTTAAAACAAAAAAATCCAAAAGACTCTCCCAAAGTGTACACACAACAATAACAGATGTTGTTTAACAGGCTTGTAGGACATTCCCATAAAGTTATAAACATATCTTTCAGAGGTTACTGAAAGATAAACAGATCTGAAGATAAACAGATAAAAGTCACATATTTTTTGGTACAAGAGACAACTTGCTGTTTGGAAGCCAAATAAAGATTCCAAATGTGAGATGCACCTGAAAAAGATTAGGAGATCATGTCAAGGATATTAAACTTGGGGCCAAGTCTAACATGCTTTTCTTGGAGTTGTACATGTCTCAGAAAAAAACGGAAAAGCAGGTTTCACCTCCACACAAGGGACTTAGGGCATATGTCTCCCCACCCCTGCGGTCTTCTCTCCTCTGGTTTGAGGTTGGCTTCCGTCTAGAGGACAGCCACTCTGCTCCTCACTTCCACCCTGCGGCTTCACTCAGCCAACATTGCTGAGCACTTCTTAAGTGCTGGGCACTGACCAGGTGCCAGGCTCACAGACCTGAGGAGGAGAGCACAGTCTGATGAGAGAAGCAGATGTACACACCGATTCCTTAATATGTGATCGTCCTGCGGTGCTTAAATGGATGGGTTGTGGGAGCTCAACTGCAGGGTTCAAATCCCAGTTCTGGCTCTGTATCCTGGGCAAGATATTTTACATCTCTGTGCCTCTGCCGTTTATAGACCTCTATAAAAGAGGTCACAAAACTACCTGACTATGTAATATATTGCCCCAAACTTAGTGGCTGGAATAACAAACATTTCTAAAGTCACAGTGTCCATGGGTCAGGGAATATATGTGTGGCTTATTCATGTCTCTGATCGCCTAGGAGAACTTGATCAAAGTTCTAGCCAGGACTACAGTCATCTGAGGCTGGACTACAGAAGATTCTGCTTCTGAGCTCACTCATGGGAGCCATTGGTGGCTTCAGGTCTTTGTCCAGACACCAGCGTTCACCACATAGGCCTATAGGGCTATTCATAACTGACAACTTGCTTTTCTCAGAGTGAGGCCAGAGAGAGAGAGTTAGAAGTCAGCCTTTTTGTGATGTAACATCACGTTTGGCGTATTCTATTTGTTAGACACAAATCACCCGGGGAAGTCCACACTGGAGGGCAGGGGAAGTATAGGGTGTGAACACCAGGAGTGGCTCACAGGGTCGCCTGGCCTCCGACCCCTCTAGCTCATAGGATTGTTATGAGGGTGAGATGAGTTGTCACAAGCGAGTGGAGAACCAGGTCTTCCTCACGTCCCTTACTAGGCCCTTATTGCCATGCATTAGAATGCTTCCCCCCTTTCAAATCACGCAGACTCATGTGTACACGCAGATGTTTCCCTTCCTCCTGTCCTTCCTTCTTTTGTTTACCGTCTCCCTGCACTAGTTCATAAGCTTCATGGTGGTATGAATTTTTGTCTATTGTCTAACATCTAAGAATGGTGCCTAGCATACAGCATTTGTAAGCATTTTTGTCATAAATAGTTATTGAATTGAATGATGGCACTAACCCATACTTCCATTGGGAGATGCAGCATTGGAATTATATGATCCCACGATTGCAAGGATGGTTTTATATTCCCATTGCCTTTTCTCTGTAACACATACTGTCCTTTTCGATAGATCATCTCCAGCATCTCCAAGTGTCCCTGGGTACCTTTCAGAGCTCCCGACCACATTCAGTGTCAGGACATTTCCTATCATATCTAGCTCAGTGTCCTTCCTCTGCAGTAGAGCAAGGACATTCAGACAGGTTGAGGACAAAAAGTTGACCTGATGTGGCATATAGGGGCTGGCACTCACCTTGTGAAGGGTGGCTATGTACCTTCACTCCTGAGATCTTGAGCTTCTTAATCCTAATGTCATCAGAAAGTGGCTACTTGGGGCATTTGTGGTTAAATCCATTGAGATCTGTGCCTGTGCCACGGGAAAAGCTGAGTGGCCTGGGGAAGAGCTGGGAGTGGGCTTAGGAGTGAGTACCTGGGCCTAGCTACTGAGTTCGGCTTTGACATGCCATTTTTCCACTGGGCCAGGGCCTCTCAAACTTTAATCTGTTCCAGTTTACCTATAAGATCATGTTAAAATTCAACTTTGGTTTCAGCAATGTAGATAGGAGCCTGAGATTCTGACAAGCTTCCAGGCAATGCCAAAGTAGCTGGTTTTTGGACCAATACTTTGAATAGCAGCAAGAAATAGGCAATGGGTTCTTCTTCAGTAGTTTCTCCATGGGTAGATCTCAAAAAGTCAGCCATCCCAACTGAGCAGTTAAGTAACATACAAATGAAAAGAAAACCAATGATGATGAATACAATGTAGCTAGAGGCAGAGGGTAAGAGTGGGGGAAGAGAGAGAAGACTCTTTGGATGAGATATAATAAAAATGAGCCTGCAGGTGGGTATACTCCAGAAGGATGAAGAGCAGAGTGTTAGGGTGCCTAGAATAAAAAATTGGGGCCCAAAACAAAGGGCTTTGAATCCCAGGCTTTAGATTTGCTCTGAGGTCTGGGGTCACCAAACTTAAATGTCTACAAGGGTCAGTGTGAGATAATAAGGTGTGGTGGGGCCGGTGATCAACCAGGGGAGCATGTCTACCTGAAGGGGAAGTTCCTACTCAGCTCCAGCTGATGGTTTCCCTGTGGGATTGTAGGCCTACTGTAGCCAGATCTTTTGATTTTTCAACCAAAGTCCCATATCTGGAATTGTACATAAATTTTCCAATTTTTAGAAATTGTTAAGCCAAACAAAACCCTTGTGCAGGCATATCTGGCTTGAAGCTCCCAATTCATAGCCTTAAACCGAGGCAGAAAGGCAGCCATGAAGAATTTGGGTCTGGAAGTTGTCTCCTGGAGGAAAGCACCCCCTGACAGTGTCCACCACTGCTGACAGCCTTGGTCAGGAGAGGGTGTGCTTCTGCATGCCGTGCTTTCTCACCTACAATCACAAAGTCTTCCTAAGCAGTCATACACCTGGGGAAGAGGTGTCCTGAGGATCAAGGGAAGGAATTCACTTGAAGTCTGGAGAGACTTGGAGGCAATCACCTGCTTTAAAGGAAAGAACGAAATGTGCCTTCGCCTATTCCATCATGCTCCAAGATTTGGCACCAATGTCCCCTCCACACACCGGCATTGCTAGTGGGCAGCAGACAATCAGATTGTGCACATGGTGGGGTAAGAGGAATGTTTGTTTAAATTTCAGCACTGTGATTTCCTAGCTTGTGGACCATTGACAAATCAGGTAACCTCTTTTGCCTCAGTTTCCTTTATATTTTGGATAGTTATGGATGGTTACATCTATCTCAATTTGAAATATCAAATGATATTTGATACCTTTGATTCTGAATCTATATTCATACAGAGAAGCACTATAGTGCCTTGCACTAATTTAATGCTCAGTTAATAATGTTTATTGTTATTATTGTTCAGTTTTGGGCAATAGAATATTAGCTTTGGAAGGGTCATTGGGGGTCATCAAACCTCCTCACTTTACAGAGAGGGAAACCAAAGCTTAGAGCAGGTGGTTGACTTGTTCAGGGTCCCATGGTGAGGTGGCATCAGCTATGATCTGTCACCTCTACATCTAGTATGCCACATGTTTCTCCCCAGCAGTGACCAAAGGGCCTGGCACATGGTATGTTTTCAGAATGAATGAATGAACTAGTAATCATGAACAAACCAGTCATTTTTCTCATTTCCTCTTTATCTTACTAACATTGCATCCTTTTTGGGGGGAAAGCAGAGGTAGAGTCTCTGTTGCTGGGAGTAGAATGCACTGGGGTCATAATAGCTCACTGCAGCCCCAAACTCCAGGGCTCAAGTGATCTTCCTGCCTCAGTCTCCTGAGTAATTGAGACTACAGATGCACACATCCAGGCCCTGTTAATTTTTCTATTTTTGTAGAGATGGGGTCTTGCTATGTTGCCCAGATGGATCTTAAACATCTGGCCTCAAGTAATCCTCTTTGCCTTCCTCTCCTAAAGTGCTAGTATTATAGGCATGAGTCACTGTGCCCAGCTTCTATCCTCAATTCATTTAAAAGCACACGTAAGCAATATGATATAAATGAGATTATTACTGTCTCTCCAGCTAGCCTCCTTTTCTCTCCTTTCCCTTTCCTTCTCTCCTTCTTTCCCTCTCTCCCTCCTTCTCCTGTTTTTCTTTTATCTTCCTCATGCCCTCCCTCCTTCCTTCCTTTCTTCTGACTGCCAATCTGCCAGTCATTCTTTCATTTAAGGCATTTTCATTGGGCAT
>CAUYPK010089172.1:0-21752 GCA_963574355.1 Loris lydekkerianus
TGTGTCTGGGGGATGTCTTATTCGGGTTGAGTTGTGCTGGAGTTCTGAAACTGTCTGCTATCTGAATTTCAGAATTTCTTGGCATATCTGGAATGTTCTCCTTCATAATCTCATAGAGGAGAGACTCTGTGCCTTGTGAAGCCACTTTGTCATTTTCGGGGATTCCTATACGATGAATATTGGTTTTCTTCGAATTATCCCAGAGCTCTCTGAGGGAGTGGTCTGTTTTTGCTCTCCATTTCTCTTCTTCTTTGAGGGTTTGGGAGCGTTCAAAAGCTTTGTCTTAAATGTCAGAAATCCTTTCTTCTGCTTGCTCCATTCTGTTACTGAGAGATTCTACTGTGTTTCTCAGATCTTTGAGGGATGCAACTTCTTGTCTCAATGTGTCAAAATCTTTGGTCATTTGCTCTTTGAATCCATTGAATTCTTGAGATAACTTTTGGAATTCTAATTCGATCTTATTTGCTATTCAGATCCTGAATTCAATTTCTGACATCTCAGGTATTTGTTTGTGCATGGGGTCTCGTGCTGTTTCTGCCCCATTCATCCTCGGGGGGAGTTGATCTACTCTTGTTATTCATATTGGCAGAGTTTTTCTGTTGATTTGCCTCATGATTGTTTTTCACCATTGCCTCTGGCCGTCCTCAGAGTTGGGGAGGTGTCTCTCCAAGATTAGATCCCAGCGGGTTCACTCTATTGTTGCTGGTTCTTTGTAGGGAGTGACCCTGTGTAGTTCTTCTGGGGCTGGTCCAGCTAGGGTGTTCTGGTTGTGGAAGCAGCTCTGGTGTGTGACACATCCGGATCTAGCAGCAGGGCAGGGGGCAGTGCACACGGTTCTGGGAGTGCCTGGCGCCCAGTGACTTTGGCACAGAAAGCCTAAGGCTCCAGCAGTCTCTGGCCAGGAGAAGGGCTCTGTGTAGTGGCCGGGAGGGCTCCAGAGGGCACGCAGCTACCAGAGTCACTGGCCAGATGAATGGGCTAGTGTGGAGGCTGGGAGGACACAGGAGGGAGGACACAGGGTTGTGCGGCTCCCGCAGTTCCTGGTCAGGAAATTTGGAGGGCCAGTGGGTGTGGGTCACCGGTCGGGGGTCGCTGTACAGCTCTTTTGGAGGTCTGGGTGGTGCCAAGCCCAGGAATTTGAGGTTGCTATGAGCTGTGACATCACGGTACTCTACCCAGTGCAACAGCCCGAGGCTCCAATGTGCCAAAACTGTCTCACTCTGCCCCTAAGGATTAAGGCTATAAGGCAGCTCAGTCCCTGCCTTTAGGTTGCTCAGTCACTAGGTTACGTTGTCCCGCCCGATCCTTGCTCTGGGACCCTGAGGGTGGAACTTGCCGGGGCAGTTTTCTCCCAATGGCTCCCTGCACCCAGCTTAGTGGCTCAGTCTTGGGCCCCACACAATGCCCAAAGTTTTTCATATTCCTGCTCAAGCTCTTCCTGAGGCAGTTCAACTGAATGCCAAGTCCAAGGACACAAAAACAGTTCACAGGTAAGGCCTTTCCTGTTTGCATTCTCACTGCTGCTTGTACTTAGGGTTGCTGGTGTGATTAGATTGATCGAACCCACTCAACCACTGCCAGTTTTCCACTGTTTTTGTCATCCTCTTGGGGTCCAGAATTCCCTTGCTGGCTCCCTGTATCCTCAAAGCGATGATTGTAGGCAGATCCCACCAGCCAGAGATGCCTGGAGTCTTGTCTCCCCAGATTCGCCATTCCCAGTCGCAAGGAAGCTGTTACTCAGGCTCCACCTTTAATCTGATCTCACAGATCTATTTTTAGATCTCTTAGTGTTCTCCATATGTCTTTCCAAAAGGAATGTATTAATTTGCATTTTCACTAGCAGTGCAAAACTGTTCCCTTTTCTCCACATCCACGCCAACATCTCTGGTGTTGGGATTTTGTGACATAGGCTAGTCTCACTGGAGTTAGATGATATCTCAAAGTAGTTTTGATTTGCATTTCTCTGATGATTAAAGATGATGGGCATTTTTTCATATGTCTGAAGGCCACGCGCCTGTCTTCTTCAGAGAAATTTGTCTTCAAATCCTTTGCCCAGCCTGCGATGGGATCCCTTGTTCTTTTCTTGCTAATGCGTTTGGGTTCTCTGTGGATTCTGGTTATTAAACCTTTTTCGGAGACATAACCTACAAATATCTTTTCCCATTCTGAGGGCTGTTTGCTTGCTTTACTTACTGTGTTCTGGGCTGTGCAGAAGCTTTTTAGTTTGATTAAGTCCCAGTAGTGTATTTTTGAAGCTGCTTCAATTGTCCAGGGGGTCCTCCTCATAAAATACTCACCCAGATTGATTTCTTCAAGGGTTTTCCCTGCACTCTCCTCTAGTATTTTTATAGTTTCATGTCTTAAGTTTGACTCTTTAATCCAGTGACAGTCTATCTTAGTAAATGGTGAAAGGTGTGGGTCCAGTTTCAGTCTCCTGCAGGTTGCCAGCCAGTTCACCCAGCACCATTTGTTAAGTAGGGAATCTTTTCCCCACTGAATGTTTTGAATTGGCTTGTCAAAGATTAAATAACGGTAAGTAGCTGGATTCATCTCTTGATTCTCTATTCTGTTCCAGACATCCACTTCTCTGCTTTTGTTGCCAGTACCATGCTGTTTTGATCACTATCAATTTATAGTACAGTCTCAGGTCTGGTAGCATGATTCTTCCTGCTTTGTTTTTATTTCTGAGTACTGTCTTGGCTATTTGAGGTTTTTTTCTGATTCCATATAAAACAAAGTATTGTTTTTTCAAGATCTTTAAAGTATGACAGTGGAGCTTTAATAGGGATTGCATTGAAATTATATATTGCTTTGGGATTTATGGACATTTTAACAATGTTGATTCTTCCCAGCCATGAGCATGGTGTGTTTTTCCATTTGTTAACATTTTCAGCTATTTTTTTTCTTAGAGTTTTAGAGTTGTCTTTATAAAGATCTTTCACGTCCTTTGTTAGATAAATTCCCAAATATTTCATCTTCTTTGGCACTACTGTGAATTGGATAGAATTCTTAACTGTTTTTTCAACTTGACTATTGTTGGTATATATAAAGGCTACCGGTTTATGAATGTTGATTTTGTAACCTGAGACGCTGCTGTATTCCTTGATCACTTCTAAGAGTTTTTATTTCATCATTTTATAGTTGATGTTGGCAATAGGATTTCTCTGAAATATCTGCAAGCAGAATTTCCTTAACTTTATCTGAAAAAAATATATAAGGAAATCCCTACTTTTTGCTTCCATATAGTTTAGTCACAACAGTGAATAATATTTTTTTAAATCATATAGTTATAAGGTACTTTAACTTAGAGTTTTATTTGTGACCAAAACACTTGACAGTAAATAAATCCTAAGGAGGGCCCCTCAAATTACTAATAAATGCTATAAAATTTATACAGAATATACTAATTTTAAAATTGCAAAAGCAAGATGAGTTCCTTTGGACTATGTATAAGGGACCTCAATGTATGTTATATGCAATATATTAAAGAAAAATTTTGTTGTATTAAGATTTTTTAAATCCATAGTTAATATAGTTAGCTACCATTGACGTCTAGTTTAATATATTTTTATCTTAGATGGTAATGTAAAAAAGTTAAAGAATGAGCAATTGACTGGCCTCGTTCTCTTTGAAATGTGTCTATTAAAGTTTGAACTCCTTGCCCCATTTTCTGTAAGAAAACTTTATTGAGAATTGACAAAATTCTTCTTTTGATCTTAATTTTATCCCCAAATATTATAGTGCATGTAAAAATATTTATTGATATTACTGTGGATAACTTCTAAGATGCTTCTTTTACTAAACACTGTTTTAAAAGTAATTCTCAACAAACATTTTTTCCCCTCTCTTTACCTTTGTCTGAGTTTTTGCAAACTGTAAGTCTAGCTACTAAATATCAGAAAAGGAAATAATCATTTATGGCTACTCATTGTCATTAATACATTGAAATTTCATTATAGTCCCCGTGACTGATAAGCATTTTCTTTAAAAATAAACTTCAGGTTGACTTATAGAATTGCAAAAGTAGCTATGACAGTTTAAAGACTATGTTTATCTGAGTTATTTACAATTTTGTATAGTGTAAAGCTAAAGTGTAGAGACAGGTAACTGTAAATAATTCTTGTCTGTAGACATGCAAAGAAATTCTGTCTATGGAGGGAAAACACTTTTCCTCTCATAGAAAATCCAGTTTTGCAAATTCATTTCAATATTTCAAATTTATAAATCTGTCTTCTTTCAAGTCCCCTCTTTGGACCCCACTATAATGAGTCTTTTGCTTAATTAAGAGGTTAAATAACATCTTTGACATCTATTTATTTCACATGTGTATGAGAGGTATGTTTTCACTTGTTTTTGAAAATTATCATCTATAATGCTTCTTTGGGCTAGTAATATCTGGAAACTCTTAAGGAAGAAATAAATTCAGGTGTGGGATGGAATTTAGACAAATTTGGGTGAAATGACAATCCATGAAGGTGAGAAAGATAAGAGCCTTCTTCCTTCTCTAGACTTAAAATATCAATCCACTCAACATAAGAGCTATGTCTATACGACTACAAAGATCGCCCAGTGCTCACACACAATCGCTTTTCCCATTAAATCTGTTGTATAGACTGCAATCATTTTTAACATGATTCCTTGTTTTATTCTTTATTTCAAAGTTTATAGATTGGTTCTATAAACATCATCAACAAAAAGGTAGTGGAATAGCTAGCAGCATAAACTATCATATACTAACAAATCATTCAGATGCAGGCTAATCTCTTAGGCCACTTACAAAATATAATTCTGTGCAGTTCTGTACCCACTTGCCTGCAGCAGAAATGCAAGGAGTGATTTCCTCATCATTACTACCACCCTAGATAGCCAATATCATCTCTCTTGTCTTGGGCTTAGAGAAATCCTGAAATGTCATAATTAGAAGGAATATTTTCTTCTTGGAATATTCAAACAAGACTTATTAAAATTGTATAACCCAGGAGGCATCTTCTGTGCCCAAAATCAATAGGTGAAGCATTGCATTCTAAGTAAGTCCTTCCTTGTTGTTAACAAGGTCATCTGGGGTAGTGACATTCTCATGCAAGGGAAGGCTACTGCTTATTCAACTTGCATTTAATACCTGAATTTTGCACTGTGCTCTTGGCTGTGGCCCTGAATTAGGTCCACCCACTTGTTTGCTCCCAGGCAGCAATCCCTGTGTGCCTTGTTTGGGCTCTCAAGCTCCAGGGACTCCTTCTTTTACCTCTTTTTATTTATTCACTTCTTCCTAATTTCCTCTTAGCCAAGGATGGGGGAGAGGGAGGAGAATCCATTTTACTCTGTTCAGATTTCCAACACAAACACCGTCTCTTCCCTCAAATTCACTTCTATTCTTTTCACTATAAACCTTAATGGCTCATTACCCTTAGTGGCTGAATCATTAACAACCAAAATATTAGTTCTTTTTCTTAATATTCAAACCCTGCCTCTAGGCAAAGGAAAATATTCACTTTGCATCATTCTCTGCATAAAAGAAAGGGAAGAAAAAACTGAACAGTTTAAGTTTGCATATTATAATAGTTACAAAATTGTTGTCTTGCCACAGAAAAATAGTTCATTAGGAAGTTGAGAAATAGATTTCAGAGTTAAAAAGCTTTCCTTGTCACCCTATTTCTTAGGTTCAGAATACAGAAGAAAAGCTGTACTTTTCTTGAATTCCTTATACAACTCATTTCAAGTCTGAGGTGCATTTCACAATTCAAAACTGCTTTCATTTTAGAATGGTAACATAAATTCATATACCATATGTGAATTTATTATGTAATTTCTTCCAGATGTACATGAGGTAGTACTGCTTAGTTAAAAAATTCAGTTTGAATGTTCACACCATAGCATTAACAAGGATTTTAAAAGACCTCTTACCAATTAAGATCAGTTTTTGCTACAAATTACTTGAGTTTAGATTATATTTTGCTACCAAATGAATTGAAAAATTACTTTAAACTTTCAAAGTTTTCTGGATTTTGGAATTTTAAGTTAGGAGGGTTTTACTTCCTGAAATTTAAGATGCTATCAGTTATTAACTATTCTCCCATATGACAGTTTTGAGAATCCAAAAATAAATGCTCCATTTATTATGTCATGTTTTTACTTTCTTTCTTTTTTTTTTTTTTTGCTATCACACAGTTGAGTATATAGTTGTATTGCATTGTGGGCAGTGAACATGTTATGCATGGTATTAGAGGGTTTTTTATTTGTTAATTTGTTAAAACATCCTTTGTGGTTATTTCCTGGTTATTTCTTGTAAATTTCTAATTGTAATACATTAGAAAAATATTTATTCTCAGGGTGTGTATATTCCTATGTATATATATGAATATATATATACACTCATATATGTGTATATATATATATATATATATATATATTTATGTTGTCTGCACTTATTGATTATGATCTGCTGCTGAAACAAAAGTCATAATGGATTCCTACCGTAATTTTCCAGTTGTAAGTTTCTCTCTGGAGTTCTGAATTTTTTGGTTCTTATTAATGTTGTATTGATTGGTGCTTAGCATTTCATGACTTTTATGTGAATGAAATACTTCTTCTCTTATTCTTTTTTTTTGTCTGATATTATCAATTTCTTTTTATTAGAATTTGCCTGGAATGTTTTTTACTACTCCTGTTAAACCTTTCTGTATCATTTTATTTCATTTAAGATCTGTGTCATGTCATGTTAACAACACTCAATTTTTTGTTTAAAAGAGCCTGATTAGCTTAAATATGTTTTGAGAATTTTACTCATTCATATTTACTTTAATTACTGTTATGTTTGAAATTATTTCTACCTTCTCTTCTTGAGTTTTCAATTTATTATGATTCTTATTTCTTTTTCTCCTCATTTACTTTCTTATATTCCATAAAATAAGGATTTTTCTCTTGTTTTTATTTCTGTTAAGATCTTCTCCCCAACCTGGGAAACAAGGAAGAGGAAATAAAGCATATTTTTTCATGTCATACTAGGAAATACTAAAAAACTGTCTATAGATTATGTAATGATAGAAAGGAATAAGCTAGTGCTTATATTTGCTCTTTATTAGACAGTAAGAAGTTACATATTAATTTATAGATTTTTTTCATTATAAATGATAATCCTATTCATCATATAGTATGTTTTGTGTAGCTAAAATGTAAATTTCAAAAAGGTAAAATCACGACTCCCATAAAAAATGTTTATGTGAACTATTTTATTCTATTTATTTATATATTTATTTTTTCTTTTGGAGTTTTGGCCAGGCCTGGGTTTGAACCTGCCACCTCTGGCATATGGGGCTGGTGCCCTACTCTGTTGAGCCACAGGCACTGCCCTCAACTTATTTATTAATGAGAAAACCAGTAAGATATTAAGACAAGTTCAAACAACATTTCAGGAGTTATATGTATATGCCATTTAATAATAGGGTTAGAATAAAATGTATTTTTAATGTTTAATTAGTACAGGTACATACCCATTATTGTGGGTAATTATATACCTTTATATACAACAGTTCTCAACCTGTGGGTCACCACCCACAGGAACTGTATTAAAGGGCCACGGCATTAGGAAGATTGAGAACCACTGTTTTATAAGGTATATGTGATGTTTTGATACAGATGTACAATGTGAATTAATTAAATCAGGAGAATTGGGTTATCTATCACCTCAGGCATTTATCATTTCTTTGTGTTAGGAACATTCTAATTCTACTTTTTTAGTTATTTTAAAATATACCCTAACACATTGCTGATTATAGTCATCTTGTTGTAATGTCAATACTGTTTGTTCTATCAATCTAATTTTGTTTTTGTACCCATTAGTTATCTTACTTTATCCCCCACTCTGCACTACCCTTCCCAGTTTTTTGTAACTCCATCATTCTACTCTCTGTCTCCATGAAATCAATTGTTTTAACATTTAGCTTCCACATATGAGTGAGAACACAAGAGATTTGTCTTTCTGTGCTTGGCTTATTTCACTTAATGTCATGTTCTCCAGTTTCATCCATGTTGTTGCAAATGGCAGGATTTCATTCTTTTTGTGGCTATATAATATTCCACTGTGTATATGTACCACAATTTCTTTATCCAGTGATAGACACTTTGGCAATAAACTTGGGAGTGCAGATATATTTTCAATATACTGGAGTATATATCCTCCTCTGGATATATGCCCAGCATTCAGGTTGCTTGCTCATATGGTAGTTCTGCTTTTAGTTTGTTGAGAAATCTCTGTGCTATTCTCCATAGTGCTTGCACTAATTCACATTCCCAAAACATTCTATGAAGCCACCCTCACTGGTGTTTGCTATTGTTTGTCTTTTTGGTAAAGGCCATTTTAACTGGCGTGAGATGATATCTCATTGTAGTTTTGATTTGCATTTCTTTTATGAATAATAATGTTGAGCATTTTTTGTATACCTGTTGGCCATTTGTACAAGGTCAGACAATAATGTTCACAAAAGTGTTTCTAGAAAAAGTGCCACATACCTCATTGCTGAATACTACTATAGTCACCCTGAGGTACTCTCTTTAGAAAGCTGTGCACCGACTCTAGCACCTAGTCTACCCTTCAAAGCAATTTTGTCACTCTTTTTCTGGAATGGCCATCAAGTTGTAGTTGTATTGTTCCATTTCTTCTACGTTTTCCACTTTATTGGCATATAATGCTCATAGTGTCTCTAATGATGCTTTGGATTTCTGTATATCAGTTGTCATGTCTCCATTTTCATCTCTGATTTTATTTATTTGGGTCTTCTCTTTTTTTCTTAGTCTAGTAGTATAACATTTACATACAAAACTGGCTAATGTTCTATAGGGCAACAAACCATAATTTTGCAGTTATGTTTGCTACCAAAAGAAATTATTTACATCTCCATTGGAAAAATATGTATAAGTTAATATGCAAATTCATTAAATCTGAGACTTTTAATCAATAATAAACAGTGTGTCAACAAAGCATAATATATATCTATGGATCAGGGGCTGGTAACTACAGTATGCAGGGCATATCTGGACAACTATCAGCCACATCAAGCCGTGCCTATTAGTTTATATATTGTATTCAGCTGCTTTCATGCTACAACAGTGGAGCTGAGTAGTTGTGACAGAGAATGGTGACTTACAAGGCCAAAAATATATACTTGTTCTCTAGAAGTATATATTTTACATAAAAGTCAGCATCCTGCTTTAAATAATCCTTGAGTAGTTTTTGCCCCTTTTTTTAAAATAAGGATGTGTTGCCTTATTTCTCCATTTTAGGTATTGTTTCTTAATATTATCTAATCCAATAATTTTTCTTCTAAATTTATTTATTTAAATGCTTATAAACAAACATTTTATAAATCTTTAACATGTGTTCTTTCTGTATTTCTCTGACCTTCATATTTTCAACTTTGAAAATTATACTTTGCTTCTTTTTCCTCCTCTTGTTATCTTTGCATTTTTATCATACGGGCTCATTTTGTACTTTTCTTGCTCCCATCCTGGAATCAGCTATTAATACTTTCTCCCTTGGGCTCTTTTTTAGTGGAAGATGAAGTTTTGAGAATATTGGTGCTCATTTAGGTTTCTCATTAGTTCTAAGGGTGCCATTGCTTCTGCACCCTCACTGTGGATCAAGTTAGAAAACATGTATGTGTGCATAAACATGGGTGCACCCATAAACATGCATACACACGAGAATGTCTGTTTATGTATCTATCCATACAAACCTAGAGAAACAAACACGAATTCAGGTTGATTCTCCGATTTCAATTTAATGGCTCAGGGCTCTTTTTGGCCTTCCCCTTTTTCATATTTGTAACTCACTTCTCCAACTCGGAGAAATCTGACTCCCATTATCCTTAATAGACAATCATGCATCGCTTTACAACAGGCATATATTCTGAGAAATGCTTCATTAGGCAATTTCATCATTGTGCGAACATCATGGAGTGTATTTACACAAACCTAAATGGGATACACACCCAGGCTGTATGGTATAGCCTCTCTCTCCTAGGCCGTACAGCATGTCACTGCACTGACCCTGCAGGCAATTGTAGCATGGTGGGGAGTATCTGGGTGCCTAAACATAGCTAAACATAGAAAAGGTACAGTGAAAGTATGATATAAAAGATTAAAAATGGCACAGCTGTATAAAGATGGCACTTACCAGGATGAAGCTTGTGGGAGTGGAGGCTGCACTGGGTGAGTGAGTGGTAAGGGCCAAGTTCTAGGTCTCTAGGATATGGCTGTGTATTATTATAGACTTGATAAACACTGAACACTTAAGCTACACTAAATCCATAAAAAATATTTTTCTTTCTTCAATAACAAATGAACTTTAGCTTACTATGGCTTTTTTCATTTCATAAAGTTTTTCAATTTTCATAACTTTTGGACTCCTTTGTAATAATACTTTTCTTAAAATACAAACACATTGTATAGTTGTATAAAACCATTTTTTCTTTTGCATCCTTATTCTATAAGCCTTTATCTATTTTAACGTTTTTTGTTTGTTTTTACCTTTTAAACCTTTTTGTAAAATCTAAGACAAACATGCACACTAGCCTAAGGCGAAACAGTCAGGACCATTAATATCACTGTCTTCCACCTTCACATCTTGTCTCACTGGAAGGTCTTCAGGGGCAGTAACACACATGGATCTGTCACCTCCTGTAATAACAATGCCTTCTTCTGGAACACCTCCCAAAGGACTTGCTTCAGCCTCGTTTACAGTTAATTAAAAAAAAAATAAATAGAAGGGGAACACTCTCAAATCATGATAAAAAGCATAGTATAGTAAATACACAAGCCAGTACGTTGTTAATTATCAAGTAGTGTGTACTGTACATGATTGTATATGCTATCTTTTTATATGACTGGCAGCGCACTAGGTTTGCTTAAATCTGTATCATCATAAACCTGTGAATAATGCATTACACTACAATGACCTTTCAATGGCCCCAGTGTCACTAGGAGACAGGAATTTCTCAGTTTTATTATAATCTTATGGGACCCCCTTTGTGTATGTAGTTTTGTTGTTGACCAAAAGCTTTTTATGCAGCATGTCACTGTATTTATTTCTTTCCCTAATCTTCCTGCAGATTTCTTCCTTCCAAATTTCTTGACCATGACAGCTACCTCTTTGGCCATTAGCTCCAGTATCACCTCCTCAAGGCCTCTCTTTCCCCCACCCCCACGCCTACATTGTCCCTGGTACTTCCTTGAATACACTGGTGGCCTCATGGCTCCACGGCCATGAGGTCGTGGGCTCACCTGTGGGCTCTTACTGCTTCTGTGTCCGTGGCCGGGTGCCACCTCCAAGGAAAGAGAAGTAGGAAAAGGAAATCAATTAGGTGGAGGAAGAAGAAGAGGAATCAAAGGATTTTCTTCTTATTCTTCATATTCTGAAATTTTACTCTAATGTTTCTGGTTTGGACTATTTTCCAAATGAATTTACTTTTCTAATTGCACTTGGTGAATCCATTGACAAAAGAATCCCATCACTTTTTGTCCTTAAAAATTCCTTGCCTCAATTTCTTCAACCATAGCTATTCCTTTTTGTCTTTTTCTCTCCTTATGGAAATTCTTTAATTTAGATATTAGAACTCCAGGGTCTATTTGCCATGTCTCTTAAAACTTTCTCTGTAATTTTCATTCATTACCCCTGTTTTGGACTCTGGAAGAATTACTCAGCAATATATTCAAACTCAGCAATATATTCAAACTCATCAGTTTACTCTGTAGTAGTTATAACATGTTATTCAGTCTAGGTATTAAATTGTGTATTTTAACAAGTATATTTTTATTTATAAAACCTTTAGCTGATTATTTGCATAACTACTCATTCTTATTTTATAACCAGTTCTTATTTTGTGTTAGATTAAATACTCTGCTGCAATTTTCCTATATATTAAATATTTTTTAGAATCTTTTCTGTTAATTCCCTTTCGCATGTGTAAGTCCTCTTTCTTAGGAAGTAAGGGGCCAAGTTTGCTGAAAATTTTTCACAATGTTGCCTTGGGCTTGGTGAATCTTATTTGGACATTTATCCTGGTGACAGAATTCTCCTGCGTATGTGCTAGGCCACTCCTGTGGGGATGATGTAGTTCTCCTTATAGAACATGACATGGTCAAAGCAAGGGCAGTATTTTTTTTTTTTTTCCAGAATAACTTTCTTGACTCAGCACAGCAGCTGTGACATGTTGCATATGTAAAGACCTCAAAGATTTCCTGTTTATAATGACTTCCAATTATGATGGCTTCCCACACAATGGATGGATGCCTTCTAAGTTTGTGGGTGAAGTTTTGGCTCACTGCACAGCTTCTCTTTTGATACTCTTTCCCCTTCCTTTCGCTCTCCTTCCCTCCCTCCTTCCTCTCTCTCTCTCATTATTCTCCTCTAGTCTGGTGTGGAAGGAAGAGATATCAGCATGTGTTTAGTCCATGTCTTAGAACCAGAATTTATGAATAAAATTTAGTCCCTATATGTAAGGAATGACATTTTATGTCTGTAGCTTCATAAAGATTAGGAATCTAAAGACTTTTCTGAATGATTCTTATCCACAGCCACCTACAGCACCACGTGGTGAACACAATTCCTGGGAGACTGACTTTCATATGTTTGGGATTAGTATATTGACACTATAACATAGGGAAGCACTGGGATTTTGTCAGCAATTCATATTTGACTAAATTTGTGTTTTCTTGTTTATCTTTAATTGAGTTAAGTATTTCTGGAAGTTGAATAGCTTCTCTTCAAGTCAGCCTAAGACTTTTGACAGAAAGCTATTTGGGGGCCTGACCATGGTTCTTTATAAGCATGTATCATTTTCACCAATCTTTCCTATCTTTAAAAATGTGATGATCTAAAAAAGATTTGGCAATTTCTATTGCCTTTAATTGCCTTGCCTGGCTACTGTCAGGTAATCTTTAGTTTCTGCTATCACAATGACATTTAATTCCAGCACTGCTTCATAATGTAATCTCTTTGAAAGCATTTTAAGTGAAAATCTGGAATCTGAATTTAAGTCAATGTGCAACTGTACAGTGTGTGAAACCACTGCAAATAATAGAATCATCACAAACAATTCCAAGATTGCTTCTTCTACTTAGATAAGTTTATTTAAGTTCAGGAAATGTCTCAAAGATTTTTTGGACATAAAATATGAAAAGGTACACTTTAAAGTCAAGAAATGTGGTGTTTTTGTTACATATCTAATATACTGAATGAGGGACTAGGAATAAGAAGGAATTAATGACGTGTGTATAGTGATAGAGTAAGAGGAAGCAATCAAATCTGTTTTTATATCTGATAAATCTCCTATGAGTACATGGGGGAAAGAAACCTAATTCCAAATAGCTTAAAAAGAAGAATATATTGGTCCACATCACAGAAATTTTAGAGTTTTGACACTGGATTCAAATAATATCATCAAACCCTTGTCTTGCCACATCTTTCCTTTCTTTTGTAGTCGCTATAATGGCTTCTCTGGCTACCTCTAGGCCTAACTTTTTCAACATTCATGTCCAGAGGAGGAGGGAGAAAGTATCTTTTCCAGCAGTTTCCACACAAATCCTGGGACCCAATTGGATCATACGGTTAATTATCCAATCTCCTGGGGTATTTGTTGCTCTGGCTGGCCAGGGACCAGGATGGTGTGCCACCCGAAACTCATAAGTTAGCAGTAGAGAAATAGTTCTTTGAGAAAATTTATGCAATTTAATTAAAAAAGAAGGCTGTGGATATTGAAAAGTGACAATATGTTTTATAGAGATGGTTGGATATGGAAGACACAGAGAGAATAGGCCTTTAGAGATGTTTCTTTCTTTCTTTTTTTTTTATTGTTAGGAATTCATTGAGGATACAAGAAACCAGGTTATACCCATTGCATTTGTTAGGTAAAGTAGGCCTTTAGATTTCTAACACACAATTGTAGAGCGTGAAGGTGGCTATATGAGTTCTATTTGATTATATAACTAAGCAAATTATGAAGGTTTCTAAAAGTCTCTAATAAGTTTTCTGGTATCAATCTTACATAATATTTCTGTTCATTTACCTATATAGACTAAAGGGCATTTATTTAGGACCAAACTAGAAAGAAAACAAATACATAGAGTAAAATAGAAAAACTAAATATTTCCTTAATCCAAGCGCACTCAAGACTTTGACTTATTTACTATGATGGTGTGAAAATCTTTATTACATTGCTTTACTTGGCTCTGGTGAATAGGTAAATAATAGTCAAAAAATGAGTTTGCTAGCGAACTGTATTGTTTATTGTTCCCATACATCTCAGATACAGGATGCTGCTTCTGGTGAGATCTCAATGATTCTTGTTTACCTACCCACTCACAAAGCAGAAATATATGTAAAATATGATTGTAGAATGGTATTCTAACTTTAAAATTTATCTTTAACACCTTTCCTCAGGTCTTAATGCAGATAAATATAGAACAACAAGAATATAAGCAGCCACTGGCTTGCTTAACCAATGATACTCTCTGCATTCTCTGTCACTCTGGCTCCCATATCCACATCCCCAGAACTGGGTAAATACACAGAACTGAGTTGTTCTCCCCTCAGAGCATAAGATCAGAATGAGGCTAGGGTGTTATCTGGCTCTAAGTTTTTCTAAGTCTTTTGCAAAAATAAACGTGAGATTTGGTCCATCTTAAGGGTATTTACATGATAAAAGTAAATTCTTGGGACTCTAAATAAGCCCTGGGAGCAGTAAACGGATTGTGGGAAAAAAAGTTCTTTAAAGGAGAGAGGAAATGCTTCAGTCCTACATTTTGTGTGGAGCAGCAAATGTAACTCAAATATTTTTCATGATGTTTCTGCTTATAAATATAACCTAGCTGCCTTAAAGTACAGGATATGTCCACTTCGGGGCATGTGTGTGTGAGTGACCTAAGATACTAGAATCTTTGCCTCTTCCAGTCTGTGAGACAGTGAATAAATAAAGACTTGGCAGCCACCTCCTAGAGGCTGCTGACACCTGCTCGGGGCAAATCCCAGGGCAATGTGCTTTCCATCTTCATTGCATGTTCTGCACGAAGGACTAAACTTTGTTTATCCTCTGTCCAGCTAAAGAGATTATATTTCATGGCCAGCTGGTTCCCTTTGAGGCAGAATTTGGCTCCTTAAATATAGTATTTGTCTAGATAAATGTTTAAGTTGTTTAACAAAAGACATAAGATCACTTTTTCTTGGTATATTTTTTCACTTTTTATTAGTCAAATATGGATTGTTTATATGTTTATTGGCAATTTTTTTGTTTTGTTTCCATCCCCCCAGAGCAATATTAAAAGACTGTTTGATTTCTACAAAAGGAATTCCTTCTACTTTATCATTAGTCGTAGCACTCTCTTCCTGAGGTTGTGACTCTTATCATAATAGGTCTGGCGCCATTGGCTTTCAATTAATGTAAATACTCTCAACTAATTTGGGAAGTGTATTTGTGAGTGTATTTCCTTTTGCTGCCATGGAGTACTTTCCATACTCCCATCTCTCACTCTAGTCTTGTGTGCTTAGAATTCAAAATTTAAGTTACAATGAAAAATCTTAAGAAGTATATCTGCTTAAGGAGCTGTAAACATCTCCCAAAGCCCTGCAGTGAATGCTCATAGCATCCACTACAGTGCTTTGCACCTAGTCTGCATTCCGTCTTGCTTATTATCTGAGCAAAAGATGTAAATAGTTTTGAATTATCTGTGTTAACATTCCCAAATCAAAGATGGATTGTAACATCGACTTTTCTCATCAACCTCCTATTATGGATTATTGTATTGTTTATGCTGCTCATTTTCACTGAGCCCTAACCCTCCACTGTGGGCCGGATCCTCATCAGTGCAGTGGACTCAGATGTGACAAAGCTTCAGACCATTTCATTATGGCCAGTTTGCCTGTGTTTCACATAAAAAGGGAGCTGGGAAGTGCCAATCCCTGCAGATTATAAAGCAGCTACCACCAACCAAGCTAAATGAGACACCTCTAATTTTTTTTGGCATGACTGAGACTGATGAGGCCCCAGCTGTGTAGGGGGAAGGCACAGCAGAGTGGCTGTATCAGTATCTGGAGTCAAGCTGTCTAGGTGCGGGACCCAGATATTCCCAGTTCCCAGATATTGCTGTGTACTCTTGGGCAAGTTATTTAACATCTCTAAGCCTCAGTTTCCTTGCTCGTGAAATAGAGACGATAATAGTATCTAACTCAGACGGTTGATGTGAGGATTAAATGAGCTCCTTCCATGGAAGTACATGGAGCAAGGTCTGGCATCAAATAAACACTCAATGAACATCATTTGTTAAGTCCTGTCTGCCTTATGACTGTTCCTTGACTCTGAACTCCTAAAGCTCTTGGAATCTGAAATGTTTGCTTTGGCATTTGATCATGCATTAATTTCTTCATCACTATCTATAGGGGCGATTTCAATCCCCCTTTGATTGCTGAATGTGGCTTAAATAGTGTTTAAGAGAGCAGACTTTCAGTGCTGTTTACAGTTTAACTGACCTCTGATAAATCCTTAAATCAAAGCTCTGAGTCAATACTAAGAAAGCTAAAGGAATATTGTGCTCTATCAGTGAGGAAAACATGTACGGCTTATAGAAGGTCTGTTTTATCCCTCATTGCTAGCATATGAGGTTTAATGATGGGAATCTACGTCCTAAGAATTGCCCTGATAACAAGAGGCAAGCAGAGGAGGGTAGATATGATGGTGGTGGTGTGTATGTGTGTTGGGGTGGGGGGTGTTTGTCTGGAAACCTTGCATTATATGAGAAATAGTTGAAAGAACTGATGGTGCCATGGATATGAATTTCTCTCTGTCTTTGATGTTAGGTGCTTTTAGAAAGGTTTGCAGTTTTTAGAAGCTTTAATGTGAATCCCCAAGCCTGAATTGGGGTAGTTACTAGTAAGAGTCACCGCACTTTAATAGTCCTTACTCTTGAAGCGACTACAGCTTTTTTCTAGGTTGGCTTTATCATTCTTCTCATTTTCTTTGCTTAAGTAGTTTTTCCTAGAGGCTCCTTAGTCTTTGTTCAACTGAATTTCTTGAGAGAGTGCATATCAATTTTCCAGAAGGCATTGGCATTGCCGAATCCTGAATCAAACTCACTTCATACCCTTCTCCCCCAGACTAGGTAGGTTCTGGAGCAATGGGATAGAAACAATTGAAACTAACAAACTGCAGGTAGCCAGGGGCAAGAATTCTTGGTTAGCAAGAGGGAATTGGGTTGCAGAGACTGGTTCCAAAGCTCTAAGCTCTAAGGAGTGTGCTCTGGGTTTGAAGACACACTCCACTGCCAAACCTAACCTCCTTTAAATTAGACCGCCCTGCACTTTGGGGATTCTCTCT
Source organism: Loris lydekkerianus (assembly GCA_963574355.1). NCBI lineage: Eukaryota > Metazoa > Chordata > Mammalia > Primates > Lorisidae > Loris > Loris lydekkerianus. Next base: position 17,358 of record CAUYPK010089172.1, read on the forward strand.
CTCAAATGATTTTTTTTTTGCCTCTTCATTTAGTTTCAACTCCCAGTGCAAGTAAGAGTGTGGTTTTTCTCTAAAATGTTGAAAAAAATTTGCCATGTTTATGTTATATTCGGGTTGGGGACTGGGTATGTAAATTTGTAGATCAAAACTATCACTGAAAGTGCCCTAAACTGCTTTTTTTCATGATTTCATGTTTGGAACGATTGAATTTTTCACTCAGTTAATTACCTTAGTTTTAGGTTTGTTTTTGTTTCTAAAATTGAAGATAAGTATGATTTCAGATTGGTACTTACAGGTCTTTCTTGAATAGATGCTTCTGCTTTGTGAGCCTCCTGTTGCTGGGGCTGCCTTCAGCTCCAAGGCGGCTTTGCAAAGTATGGGGTGCTTTGCTAATGAAATTCAGTTTCCTTATCACAGTTACATTCCCCATAGCTTTTGTTTTGTTTTGCTTGCAGTAGTTAAAATACTTAAAATTGTAGGAAATCTGATGTGAATTTCAATCTTATCTAGAAATATGTAAAACACTGTTGTTGTTGTTGTTTTTTTTAGGAGCACGTGGCTGTTGTTTTCACCAAGCCTGCATGAAAACCAATGTAATTTTGTTCCATGTTGTGTAATGTTCTCACTTGTGATTATTCCTGCAGGTTTCTCTTTTTCTTTTTTGTTTAATCACAACAACTGAAGGGCAACAACAGCTGCTGGAGTCACAGTTTTCAGACATTTTAGGTAGTTTTCCCTTTTGCAGGAAACAAGCCTGTGAAAAACACCAAGCTGTGTGTATGTTGAGATTGCCACCCGCTGGCGAAAACAGAGAATTTCCATTTTAATGAGTAATTAAAAAAAGATTGTTTTTTGTTTTCCGAGTACAAATTTGTTCATTTAGGTTCCTTAAAAAGTATGTTTTAAATCCCATTAGAGGGATAAAGAATTTCATCATTATGAACCAATTTAAAACTCTACTGGAAGAATAAAACAATCATCATTATGAAAGCATTTAAAGACCTTTATTTTCATCTCGAGCAGACTCTATAAAGGGGAAAAGTGAAACAAACAAACAAAAAAATCACGAACTTAAATATGCCAAGGTGTTATTAGTGGTTGCTGTTAAGTACTAAGATTAAAAGAGATTAAAATATTTTTTAGTGCTGCTTTACACTTTCCTTTACTTAATTTTCTTTCTTTCTTTTATATTTGCTACAGAAAACTTGTATTGCTTTAAAAAATATAAATCTGAAGAGGAAAAAATAGCAGCATGTGCATATATAAATTGAAATATAAGTATTCAATAATGGTGCTTTATGGAGTGCTAAAAACAAAAAAAGCACCACCCTAAATCAGTGCCATATTTAACTAAACAGATACAAAAGGGAAAAAAGCCTGGAGCCTGAACTGCAGCTTTCATCACTCCACTAGCACAAATTTTAAATTCAAATGCATGCGGAAGAATTTATTATGTGATAAAGATACCATTTCAGATCCATGTGCAAGGATGCTCGGTCACTTCACTTCTATAACAAATAAATTCCAGATGTGAAAAATTAAAAATAAAAATATCAAATAAATTAAAAAATATATTGATGAATATTTAGGTTAAGCAAAAACACAAAGAAAAAATTATGCAGGAAAATATAAAGAAAAATATAAAGGAAAACTTCTGCCTATGAAAATTACCACAAAAGCAAATCATAAAATAGAAAAAACATTTATAGCACACAGAACCAGCAAAATAAATAAGACATTTAATTAATAGGCCTGTGAGCTTCTGAAAACAAATTTAGATCTCATGACTAATAAAAGGATTGCACATTTTTAAAAAATGAAACATTTAGCTATAAATTTACCAAGACTTCAAATATTTTATTACGTCAATGTGTCAAAAGTATTCTGTGTAATTGAACTACTCTGCTATTAAAATTATGTCTTAGAAGATGTATAACATGGAAAAATGTTTATTTCAAATTTAGATTGAAAATAGTATTAAAATAATGAGTTTTGTTTGTATTTGTCCAGAAGAATATTCTTCCAATGTTTAAATAGTGTTTATCGATATTACTAGAGTTATTAATAATAATTTGCTTCTTCATTCCTTTCTGTATTTTTTAACTTTTTTGTTAATAAAAATTACAAATACATAAACTGCTTTTTAACATTTTTAAAAAATTAGAGTACAAAAGAATGGTACATGTTGTTTGATTAATACTTAAAAAAATAAAAGCAATGTATGTATATGCCGTTGCTTATATTTTTAAATTATATACGTAGATGAATATATATTTTAGAGCTGTAATAGTAGTTATTATTTTTTTCGTGTCCAACAGGCACTGTGCCCACAATGCGACAAGGATGGAGCAAGGCCCCTGTCACACATGTGTGTGAACCCCCAGTCATCATGCTTATGAACTACAGAAGGATGGATGGTAGTTATTTGTATGGTTATTTCTATGGTTATATGTTCATTGTTACAGATGGTGGTTGTAAGCTATACGTGGCTATAGGTGATTATTTTCTTCATTTTTATAATTTGACTACTGATAAAAATGTGTTCAGTATATGAATATATCAAAAATTGTCTTCAGGAAGATATTTAATGTTATAAAAATTCATGGAAACTTTAGGAAAAACTAATACACGTATTCACTTTATTCACAATTTGGCAGAAATAGAAGCACATATATATTTTATTCGTACATGTACATGAATAGATCTTTAAAACACGTAAGGGGATGTTCTAAAATTTTAATTGTGATTTCTCTATAGTAGTATAAATATAGCAGATAGTACTTTTCTTTATTCTTTTCTACCTTTTTCATTAGAAACAATGAAATCTACATATAAGTATCAAACATATACATCAAATTATATACATTAAATATGTGCAATTTATTGTGTCCATAATACCTCACTAAAGCAATTGTATAGTGCCATCTAATCAAAAAGCTTTCAATTCTTTCTGAAAAGAAAACAAAGAGTTAAAAAAAATGCAGAGTGTTTATCTTTTTACTATTCAGTATTCATTTTATCCCATTTGTAGGATACCCAAAACATTTAAAAATATTTCTTTGCTGGCATTTGGCACAGTAATGAATCAGCATTTTAAACTAGTTTACACAAATCTGGATCTGCACATTCTTTACAAGGGTGGGAGGGTGAGGAGAGTGAAGTAGACTACTTCTGCTTATCAAGATATGTTAGTCCCTGAAAAGAAGTGGGTATCATCCAAGGATCTGAATTCTTTGTGGAAACATTCAACTATTAATTTTTTTATTACAAGATGGTGATTTCTTACAATTAAAAGATGTAAGCAAGCAATCAAGCATGATGTGAAGATTCAGATATTTATTCAGATATTAGAGTTTCTCATTAACACATTCTGCGCTTCAGCAGTAATTTTATTGATTACGTGAACTGTTAAATAGTCCATCTGCAATGCAAACGTAACTTTAAAATTAAAAAACTGACATCAATTTATTTCCCTCAAGCAACTTTAGAAACAAATTAAACAAATCACTTTGATTTGAGGCAGCCAGCCTTTCCTGATAAAACTTTCAAATATCCGGCATGTTTAAAAGTGTGCTGCTAGGATCATGAAATATGATACTAGACAAAGAATGACAGTCTCAATCATTTTTTAATAAAGGGAAATCTACAGCTCTCCCATGCAGCTGCACACTGCTTGACTGGTGGGCGATACTAATATGTGTTCAGAGATACAAAGATGTATCTGTTTGTTTCACTGAGCTGTGGAGACCTCTGGCACAGATGCTCCCATATGACAGCTGGTTGTATAGTTTGTTCTGTCTTACTTGCAAGGCTCACACTCTAAAACCTAAGCAGTTAATTTTAAAATACTAATACATAGCACAGACCTGAAGAATGATAGAAATACTCATCCTTTGGCGGCATGCCATGAGTTGATTATAATAACAATTGCTTAATTATTAGTAGTTGCTTTATAAATTACTCACTGTGGTCTTGCTGGAGGGCATAAACTGTGAGATGGGAGAGAGCTAAGAGCTGAAATAGGGGACGCTGTGGTTAAGGGCTTCTCTTACTACACAGATGCCTTTTGACTTTATCCTGTTAAGTGCTGTGGAAACAGATACCTTTTAACAGGGGATTGAAAGGTCAGATTTGTGTTTTCTCTGTGTAATGGAGGATGGATTTGAGGGGAATGAGAAAAGAGAGAGGCAGGTAGTATTACGTTGTTTCCAAAGTTTTGTCCGTTTTAATGTCATGTGTTTTTTGTAGCTCCATATCTCAATAAATATTTATTCTACTGTGTTGTGGTACATACTGATCGATGGAGAATTTTGTACTCTATACATTGATGCTGTTCATTTTTTTCTACTTTTAATTTTTTTTATTCTTTTCAGCCTATTACTATATGATGTCATT